>VMBQ01006727.1:0-53304 GCA_007657795.1 Dreissena rostriformis | reverse complement strand
CTGTGCTACTTTAAATAAACAACCGTTGTGATTATGTTTGGTAATGATGCGTTTTGATTTGTAAACTGAAGTTATTTATAAATACACACTACTCTCTGGAAGCAAACCTATAAAAACAACGAAAATTGCGTACGATATTTCTTAAAATAAAGTAAATCAATTAAAAATCAGTGTTTCTTATGGCAATTGCCGAAATTCCAACGTCAGATGTGGTCTGGTAACATAAATGTTTGTAGATACAAAATGCTCGTTTTTGTACAAAAAACTCTTTTTGAATTTTATTTTAATTTTCCGCAGCAATTCTATTTATACGACACATGCACACTAACATAGTACCATTTAAGTGTTTGAGTGTCGTATGAATATATATATTTGCGGGAAATTAATATGGAATGTATTGTGTCACAAAAAATAAAAACGAGCATTTTGTATCTGCAAACATCTATGTTACCAGACAACATCTGGCGTTGAAATGTCGGCCATTTCTATAAGGAACACTGATTTTTAATTGTTTAATTTTATTTTACGAAACACTGAACGACATTTTCGTTGATTTTGAGTCGTAATGGGGCTTTAATATATTGCCACAATAACCTGATATACAAGTTCTAAATCAAGGTGGACCACAAGATCAGCAAACAACAGAGTTTCATTTGAACATGTTTTTAACGTCTTTGTTTCAGGTTCCATTTTTTACCCACATTACTTGACCATTGAAAGGCCGTGATCCTAGTTATATTGATGTTTGGTAGGATTTGCTTTTAAATTGTGTGGTGTGTTTATTGAAAATAGGTCACTTGCCATAAATGAAATACCTCGTCTTGATAATACGATAAAATATTCTCCTGCTGGTCAAGCGAGACATTCACGTTGTTATAATTCTCTGTAAAAATCCATGTCCATTTTCGTATCGTTTCAGTCCTTAATTGATGTATTTTCCTGTCCAAAATCTCAGTATTTTTATGGGGTGACTAATTGCTTAAATTGTATTTGCGGAGACTTTATACGTCTTAGACGGACTCAGTGTATGCGCAGNCGTAAGTATTAAAATGAGACTCCAGATACCAGTAAGATTAACAGGCGAGATGTTGTTAAAATCTAGTATTTAATCAAGTGTGAATCAATTCACTCCATCATTACATTTCATTATACTTCATTATTGTATTAATCCCAAAATGAATATGAAGCATAGTTGATTTTATCGTGGAAATGACGGTGCCATAAACGTGTATGTATTTTATCACATATCTTATTTGGACATGTTCACATTGTATATGTGTGATTGCGTTTTTTTAGTTCCTTATTAGCCATTGAAAAAAAAATGACTTTGCCTTATTTAATAGCTGTGGGTTATTTTGTGATGACACATCAATTGGTTAAACGTTGTATGTCGATGGGAGATACATTCCAATGGCATATTGTCCGGATTTTAAATATAAGCTATACCGACACGAATATCTAACGATATAAATGATATGCCTTTTAACGTTGATAGCACAAGGACACGCGATCAACCATGGCAGTATTTTGACTAGCCTAAAAAGCAGACTATGATAACATGGTCGGTGGTAACCGTCAGCTGTAGGGAGGATTTCATAACAAATTTGTACACAAGATATGTAAATAGGTTGGGTTCGACTCAAGAATCGTCCCTCCGTTCAGCCAATTGGCGGAGTCCATGGATATAACCTCATGAATGATGTTATTGCCGTTACTGTTTGCATTTTATAATGTGCTCGGCCTTGTGGTATAATCATTTCCTTTTATTATTATACAAACGGGCAAGATTTTATCTCCTGATAATGTGTCTGGCCTTTCCTTATTCCCATATATTTATATCGTACTAATATATTCACTAATTATTAGAAATAGGTGTATAATACACATTAATACTCCATCTTGATCGTTGGAACATCGTTTTCCTTTTAAAACATTCTCTCAACGTTCTCACTTGACGCAAATACTGTCTGATTGCCTGCGATATGACATCTTTTATTTGTAATTAGATAGTCGGTAGGAATTAAGTTTTTACGTTTGGAAAGACCTCGCATAATTAGACCTTTCGGTCTTATTATTGTCAGAATCTAAACAGGAAATTCATTTTATGATTTCCTGCACTTATGTTTTAACTGTTATTTCAAATCAGGCTTTTGCAAGCTACTAGACTTAGTTAATTAGATATGTAGACAAGAGTTCATTACTTTTAGACAGTTCATTATTAATATATTTGTAAACAGTTATTTTTATTTGAATGCATATTCCTTTTTTCGAATGCAGTTTATTGTTATTCGACTTTATTCAAATAAAAGCAATGCAATACATCTTATCTTTTTTTCATACATTAAGTTAAGTGCGAGAAATTCAAATTACACAATAATTATATAATATATATAATTTATTACAGACGTTTTG
Organism: Dreissena rostriformis; assembly: GCA_007657795.1. NCBI lineage: Eukaryota > Metazoa > Mollusca > Bivalvia > Myida > Dreissenidae > Dreissena > Dreissena rostriformis. The sequence continues at coordinate 50,892 of VMBQ01006727.1, read as the reverse complement.
TATTAATAGACCTTATACTAATTCGTGTTTTTTTTTCAGAACATATATGTATTAACTTTATTACGATGTGTTACTATAAGTATTTGATTTGACCCTTAAAATCTGTAAAATTGAAAGATCCGTAAACATGATGATAATAATGGTATGCGAACTAGGAATAAAAATATGTGAATAATAATAGTGCCAATATTATCGTAGCAAATTTAACACTTACCTTTTTAACATGTCTTTTCGTCTGATTTCTATATTCATACACTGACAGTTTACGCGCATTAAGTTTATTTGCCTTTCATATTAAGTGTTGGAGTTGGAGTTTTGTTACTTTTTGTTATAGTTTACAAATAACCTGGCCATTCATATATAATGTTAAGTTAAAAACATGGCGTAGTTTAATATGTGTTTATATAATTACATTTTATATAGGGACATTTGCTTCTGGTAATGAACAATATTGTAAAACCTTAACATTATTGAACCTTTTTGCAATTTATACCATGAACACTAGCCTATATAACGATGTAAAAGAACAAAATGAAATTAGTCTTTACCAAACGAATACACTAGTAATTAATGAATATGAGTTAATTGCGAGTTCAACGCCAGCAAGGGACGCTCACTTATACAATTATGTTCATTGTTTTCTATGCAATAAGGAACAAACCCATGACTTAATCGGCGAATGACATATCAGCTCTAAGGAATGGATTAACATTAACATGTTTGTACCTGTAAAATGTCACGTATTACAAGTGCAATAAAGTGAAAAAATATGTTTTTAAACGTGCTATAACTTTGTTCTGAAATATCTGGTGGTTAGAACTGAGCCAAAACTAACTCATATTGGAAAGGCTGATATCTTGATTTACTACAAGATTTTGTAATAAAGGTATCGAGTAATAAACGATAAGTGTGAGATGATTAGTATTGAACTGAAAAATTAAAGAAGATAGCAAAACGGCATCATTACCTACTTACATAACATGTCATGTTATCATCACATTTCGTGTCTAACATATCTACTGTTGTGTGTGGGCATTAGTATTAAAGAGGTAAGGACTGTTAAGTGCAAGCAATCCAAGCTGGAGCACATTAGCGGTAATTAAGGGTGGCCCTTACATATTCAGCTTTAGATTTAACACTAAGAAAGAAATCTGCCAACACTTATTTAAATGCTATGCTTTACCTTTCCAGACGAGGGCATCCTTGATCCACTCAAAGTAGGAATCAGGGGCGAGATCCTGTCGGAAGTAGGCCACTAGGACTCGCTTTCCCCCTAGAACATACATCTTAAAATGTTATAATAGTGATACCACATGTTGGTGTAGTGTAAACAAGGAAAACGAAATTTACCTTAAAACGTTAATGGCCTAAGACTCAAACACTCTTTTATGCATAAAACAATTACCACGTTAAGTGGAGAAACTTGTTTATCAAACGTTTAAAAACAGTCCAGAACGACACGTAACATACGATTAAAAAATGCTGAAGAAACTCATATTGGAACACGATACAAATAATGACCGATTTTTTAAAGAAATTTTGGACTGTATATGTGCTTATTCAATAACACAAACAAGCAAAACGAATGACACCTTGTATTCTCTCCACTTTAATGATTTTATTTGGATCAGAGCCATTGTTGAAAGAAACCCGTCCAGCCACACCAACAATGGATGCCTTTCCGGTACAGCCAAATATAATATCTGCAATGTCCCCATCAGCGTATGTAAACTGGTCTAGGGTTTTAGGATGACCTAAAACAAATGTGTCGCGTTCTGAGAAAACTAGGCAAAATGCTTGTGCGTAAAGTGTCATCCCAGATTAGCCTGTGCAGTTCGCACAGGCTAATCAGGGACGACAATTTCGGCTTTTATGGAATTTTTCGTTTAAATGATGTCTCTTCTTAGCGAAAATCTAGTTTAGGCGGAAAGTGTCGTCAAGGATTAGCCTGTGCGGACTGCACAGGCTAATATGGGATGACACTTAACGCACAAGCATTTTTTTCAGAACACGCCACATATGGTTAAAACACAATGCATTTCTTACGAATAGACATTTTAATGAAAAAACAAATAAGAAAGAAATCACATTGTAGTCTTATAAGTCTGTAAAATAGATTTTCAATACCAATTGGATTTGGCGAAAAAACACCCAGGTTCTACGAGTTTATTACATAACATATTATATTGTAGGAAAACAAATAATACATCATAGTGTGTTGTCGATTAACACACGCTCAGGAGCATTGTTTCGAACCAATTAAAGGGGGCTAATGGGAGATGTCTTCTGCTTTTGTATTCGAGCTGCAATATGTCAGTTAAACTTCAAATGAATGAGCCTCGCTCTGTGAAAATGGGGTTTAAAGCATGCGCGTAAAGAGTCGTCCGCACTGGCTAATAAGGGACGACACCTTTCGCTTAAACTGGAATTTTGCTAAGAAGTGACTTTCTTTAAACGAAAACAATCATAAAAGCGGAAAGTGTCGTCCCTGAATAGCCGGTGTGGACACTGCATATGCTTATCTGGGACGACACTTTCCGTAAATTCATTAAACCCTCTTTTCGCAGAGCGCGACTCATATTTCAGACATTACCCATGCTTTCCAGGGCAGTGACGGTACAGTTTAGAGCCAGCGCACTCAGCCAGATATGATCGTAGCACTGTGCAGACACGAAGTCGTAGTCCCTTGTGGCGGGGTTGTATGAAGGATGACTTGCAAACCTCTTTTTGAACTCGGAACCTGCCAAGAGCAAAAGCTATATGTCCTTATAAACTGAACTAAGTAAAAACGTTTTTACTCATCGATATGAACTAAGAAAAGACANCAATATGTATGGCATGTTTCTGCGCGACATCGACTAACGTACGGTTTGAAAGAGGCAATATGTATGTCATGTTTCTGCGCGACATCGACAAACGTACGGTTTGAAAGAGGCAATCTGTATGGCATGTTTCTGCGCGACATCGACTTACGTACGGTTTGAAAGAGGCAATATGTATGGCATGTTTCTGCGCGACATCGACTAACGTATGGTTTGAAAGAGGCAATCTGTATGGCATGTTTTTGCGCGACATCGACTAACGTACGGTTTGAAAGAGGCAATCTGTATGGCATGTTCTGCCTAAAGAAGTCTTATCGCTATAAAAGTTTCACTTTTCGCGTTAAAGTTAAGATTTGTCGAAAAATATAGTTTGAACTGCGCTCTGTGAAAACCGGGCATAATGCGTGTGCGCTTACTATTCTCTCAGATTTATCCAGGCTTATCAGGGACAACACTTGTCGATTTAATGGAATTGTTCGTTTAATATTAAAGTCTCTTCTTAACGAAGATGTATTCAAGGCGGAAAGTGTCGTCCCGATTAACCTGTGCGGACTGCACATGTTAATAAGAGACTGCACTTGAAGCAAAAGCATAAAGCTCGATTTTCATAGAGACGGCTCATTTCTATGTACAGTGATCACACCCTACTTCTCGTTATCAGACGATATAGGCATTCGATACTCCGCTGATGTCCGAAACAAAGCTGTCAGAAACATGTAAACACCATTTGCTGTTAAATGTTCGATAATTTCTGTCCTCAAAAAATATAATATTTAACACGTTAGTTTTAAATGAAGAAGGGACGCAATGCGGACAACGGCAATTATGCATGGCCTATCAAGCAAAAACGGTACATAAACCAACATCTATTTTGTTTTAATAAGCATTCTAAAAATGTGAATTATTTGCTTGGAAATCTCGATACTCTGTAGCTTATTATAGTAAAAGTTGTATTACTTCAGTGTCACTAAACAACACCGGTCGGAATAAGGCATGGACGATATTAAACCACCCAATAATATTTAAGCCTTGCTCTATGAAAAGGAGGGTTAATGCATTTGCGTAAAGTGTTGTCCGTCATAAGCAAGTTCAGTCCGCACATATTAATCAGGGACAACACTTTCCGCCCAAAATTGATTTTTGCTAATTAGAGACTTTCTTTAAACGAAAAATATCATGACAGCGGAACGTGTCGTCATAGATTAGCCTGTGCGGACTGCATTTAACCCCGTTTTTTTCAGAGTGCGACTCATTGATATAAAAGAAGCGATCGCATGAACATACTGCTCATTAAGTTTGATTGCCGTTGTGTAAATAATGTTTCAACTGCAACAACAGTATAGCATAAGTGGTAACATACAATGACTTCGATTAAAAAAAAACACAAACTATGATTTGACATGATAAAATAATTAAATCTAAAGCATCTAAATATTCCAAAGTACAGAAACAGGTTTAAACAAAACAAATACAATACAAACAGTTGAAAACGTTGAGAATTTACAAAAACTGAAACCTATCATACCATCAGCTTTATAAACATATGCGTTCAATTTTAAAATATAAATCAGTGTTTACTTAAAAGTGTATTTCTTTTTTTACATGCTCGATTCTTCCATATGAATGCCATGTTGGGATATTCGCAAACAAATTGTTTAAAAATCTTTAATGAATTGACCAACATAAAAAATAAATGTTAACAATATAAAAAAGGTTTAATTAACGATTAAAAATAATATTCAACCTTCTCTTAGCGATTTGCATGTTATATGGACTATCAAACAGTAAAACATATATCAACACAGTATCAACACAGTACATGTACAGTTCATTGGCAAACGTATTGTCTAAAACTTAAATAAAACATAAAATGGTCAACAGTTAAATACAAATCAACACGACTGAAAACTGCAAAATTCGTAAATCTAAGAAATTAAAACACTTCTCAGAGTCTTGCACATTACATGGACTAATGAAAAGTAATAAATGTGGTGTACCATGGTGTCTATGTACTCGTAGGTGAGGTTGTATCCATGCAGGAGTCCCGGGTAGGCGTTAACATCCTCTATGGCCATCTGGACCGGAACTAGGCACGAGCTGCCTCCTGGCCAAGCAGTTCCGGTCATCGGCAGCATCCCAAGTAGGCGAAGCTTTGGTTCACTTCCCAGTGCGTAACATCCGGAAATGTGAGCTAACAATATTGCTACCAACATTGCAAGACTTTAACCTTTCCTTTCAGGAACAAGTTAGGTGAATGAGTATTTATATACTCTAGAGGTAACGAATTTATATTTAGGCAACTCAGGTTTTATCATCAAAGCACCGCACTATGTATATAACACTCGATGTGATGTGCATGTCTTATACGTATATATATTTACTTTGCTATTTTTATAAAGTATTTCTTCTACACGACTGAATCAAGGCAATTGATTTATCCATGTGAGGATCAAATACAATTGGTCGCTTAGCGTCGCAATAGCAACGAGTTCACGATCTTTGAATGTACCATTCGCTGGAGACGGGCGTCTTAATGATTGGTGTCATGTTGGAATACTTTTTTATGCGCATGCGCATGGATCATTGACAGCTATTCGCGCCTATAAATGATTATCGATAAAAGGTTCTAAAATCTACTATACAGGCGTCTTCATCTGTCAATTTAAAGAACCGTTTCAATTCGTAAAAAGACAAAAACATACTTAGATAACAATGGATCGAATCGATCGTAAATGGACCTTAATTCGTTATAAAGGTTTCACTGAGCGATGTCGTGCACACAGAGAAAACATTTAATATTAATAGAAGATCATATGTCTATGGTGGGAAAACTTATCTTTCAATGCCATTATGTCTCTGTATCTGTAGGATACTGGAAAATGGCTCAATCACTGAGCAGAAATTATCCAGGGGGTGTGTGCGCGTTTAATTTAGTAGCATGAAATGCTGTCTTTAAAACTATCCACAGTGTCTGATTTTATGGCACTTTCTGGTAATAAGTTCCAGTCTCTTATCGTTCTCGGAAAAAATGAGTTCTTAAATATATCAGTATTTGTGGCAATGATTTTAATTTGTTGGCTATGTCCTGTTCTTGATGGTCGTTTGTTGAAAGCTATGTGATCGTTGGCGGGGATAGCCACCAGGCCGTGTATGATCTTGAAGAGTAGCGTAAGCCGTTGTTCTCTTCTCCGGTGTGCAAGAGGTTTCCATCCAAGTTCATTCATCATTGATGTTACACTACTTGTTCTACGGTAGTCCTTTTTGACAAACCTTGCTCCCCTACGCTGTACGTTTTCAATTCTGTCTATATCTTTTTGTAGATACGGATCCCAGACACTTGCAGAGTAGTCCAAAACGGAACGCACTAGTGAGATATAGGCTGTTTCTTTAAATTTTTCGTTACAATGTTTCAAATTTCTTCGTATGAACCCCAATTTAGAATTTGCTTTGTTACATATCTTGTTGATTTGAGATTCCCATTTTAAATTGTCACAGATGGTAAGTCCAAGATAAGAATTTCTACTAACTTGTTCAAGGATATGATTGTTCAAGGAGTATCTGTAGGTGAAAGGGATCTTTGCTCTGTGTAACGACATTATGTAGCACTTGGTGGCATTAAATTGCATGCCCCAGTCGGAAGCCCATTTTTCTAGAGATTTCAGATCTGATTGCAGTTGGATTTGATCCTGGATGGATTTGACAGATGTATATAGAAGACAATCGTCTGCGAAAAGTCTGACTTTAGATTTTACACAATCAGGTAGATCATTTATATGACATAAAAATAGCAGGGGGCCTAATACTGTCCCTTGTGGCACGCCTGAGTCAACAGAGCAGGAATCAGAACTTTCCCCTTCTACGATGACTTGTTGTTTCCCTTGTGTTAAGAATGATCGGATCCAATTATTTATTTTCCCGTCTATTTCATAGTGTTTTAGCTTATGAAGTAATTTTTGATGTGGCACTGTGTCGAACGCTTTGCTAAAATCTAAGATGGCAAGATCAGTTTGTTGTTTGGAGTCAAATTTTTTCATGATGTCATTTAGAGTGATTATCAGTTGTGATTCGCATGAGTGTTCGCTGCGGAATCCATGTTGTAGAGTACTTAAGATGTTGTGTTGTTCAAGGTGGTTCATTATGTGACGGCAGACTATATGCTCGAGGAGCTTACAGCACACACAAGTTAATGACACTGGTCTATAGTTGGCTGCAGAATGTCTATCTCCTTTCTTAAATATAGGACTGATGTTAGCATTTCTCCAGTCCTCTGGGAGGATGCCATTGTCAAGGCTCAGTTGAAAGATGTGGCTAAGGATGGGGGCAAGTTCTTCAGAGCACTCTTTCAATACAATATTTGAAATTTTATCTGGTCCATTGGCTTTTTTTGTGTTAAGATTTTTGAGTAATTTTTCCACACCTATGCGATCAACTTTGATGTCACTGATGGTTGGAGATTTTCTGGTGTTCATTTCTGGCATTTTTTCATTCACTTTTTCTTTCGTAAATACAGATTTAAACTGATCATTTAGTATGTTGGCAGAGGAAGGGAAAATGGGTATTATGACTTAAAAAATCTTTTTTTCAGATGTTTAAATATTTTATTTCCACTTTCTTAAAAAAAATACAAATTTGAAAAAGTAGGCTTCTGTCATTTTAAATTTTGGAGATATCGACATTTGTGTAATACCACTGTATAGTAGAAAGTTACTCATAATTCGCAAATATGGGTATAACAACATTAATATAAGACACACACTGGTAAATAAACAATATACAATAACATCAATATTATGCTACAGGATTCAATTGTTTGCTTTAATTCATAATTCGACAAATACAAACATTGCACATAAGTAAATTATTTTATATACTGAAACTGAAACACTAGACGGTTGTCGGACGGTTGTATAATAAAACAAATACTGTATAACAGAAACACCAATAAATAAATATGATTAACACTTTAATGGTTATTCATCAACACCAATAAGTAAACATGGAAATAAGAAAATAAGCAAATACAAAATAAAATATTTGCTGTCACATTATGACAACAATAAAAGGCACTGTTTTTGAAGCCCGGTTAATCAGAATATGCCTATATCACGCCATCTACAAAATACTCTTCTCTCACAGGCTGTTTGACGTCACATGCTGACATGGTGTCAGTAGACTATATGGGGCAGTAGAAACATTCAAAATGGCCGCCCGGAATTGTAGATTCAACAGCGCATTTGGATTTTCTACTGCTTACCGATACGAGGCTGCATAAAATAACTATACTATACTATATACTAGTTATAAAAACATTGTTTGTCCTTGTTAATTTGATGAGATTGAAAGTAGTTGGCGTGTTATAATCGTTACGGGGTTAGTTACTGATCCGATTCGGGATATACGGTTCTGTGGAAAACCATATCGGGGCTCGACATTTGGTCTCGCCACGATATGGTTTTCCACAGAACCGTATATCCCGTATCGGGTCAGTAACTAACCCTGTAACTATTAATGTCGAAAACATCAAGATCAGTTAAATAGATACATTATTAGCCCAAATATATGTTAAGATTACAAATGGATCAACTGATGCAATCTATGTTCGATTTTTTAAATTCGAGACTTCATTAAAGGATAAGGAGTATGAGTTCGTCAATTTGACTATTGGAAATATAATTAACAAACTATAATACCAGCCATGCTTTCCCAAAATAAGAACATGGTACACTATCGTTAATAATATTGTACACAACTAGTGAACTCAATAACGTGAGAACCACTGCATCACAAGCCATTTTTTTTAATATTGAAAAAAAAACTCGTATTACCATATTAAATTACACAGTGATAGCAATATATTCAAAATCGTTGCCCAAATAGTTATCCAGAACACCACAAACAAATTTTAACATTTAACTTATTCACATTTAAACATGTATGTCCTTCACTTTACTGAACTTTGTGAAATATGTTAAGAAATATGTTTGTTGAAAGTTGATTGCAGGTTGATAAAAGTTAAGTACTTTAAATGATTAAGCATAAAGAGCATTTCAAATGATCGGTAGTGGCATTCTTTGTTAAATTGTGAGCACATTAATACTCATTTGCACGACAAACAATTTGTCGAATTTTTGTTCAATTCTTACTTATTAGATACGATTGCATATATAGTATTCGGGGTAAATTGACTGATTATTCATAATCAATGTTAAACGGCAACGGACCAATGATGTTTCAAATACAATTATTAGTCTATCACAAAGGCATATACACGCCGGGTTATTACTATTCTTGTCCAATGGCATGACTTGAACAAATTGTGTAGAGAACTATGCCATAATATAACATTCAAAATATAATACCTACACGATTTTGTCCTTAAGAACATAACATTTTTTCTAACAAAGTCTATATAAGCCATTTGACTACCATGGCTTAGTCAAATTTTACCCAATGTATATGCTAAATACTTAATGTTAGGACCTCAGCATTATAGTATTTTGGGCAGAATTAAACAGTTTTAACTTTATGCATAAAAGAAACAAGTTTCCTTAAGGCTGCTTGGTCAATTTTGACCGAGGGTCATGATTTAAACAAATTATGTACAAGGCTGCTGTATGATTAACATCACACATATTAAAGCTATGAGACTTGTGATTTTATAGAAGAAGATGTGTGCTATATTATAAGGATAGGAACGAATATTTGAATATTACAAATACTAACCGAATATTAAAATACGAAACTCTTTTTTGAATAGATGTATTTTATTTTTAAAGAAATAATTGGTATGCTTCATAGATATTTTAGAAACTGACGCGTTGGTATATCTACAAAGTCGAATTGTTTTACAGACAAATGTCGTTTATTAAACTATATAAATAACGTTACCATCGTGGCATATGCAGTTTGTACAACGGTGTCATGATTTAAAAATACGTTTAAGAGAACCTGTATACTGTGTTACAGATCAAATATAAAAAAATAAACAAAAGTTTAGCTTCAAATAATTTACGTCCATTGTATTGACGTACATTTTCCCACAATTTAATGAACGTTACGTCAATGACGTAACATCCGCTTTCTGTTGTTATTTGTGTTATCCTGATGAAGGCGTAAGCCGAAAGGTTGATCAAAAAGGAAAAAAATATGTGTTTTCGTTGGTTATCATACTTCATATCAAAAATAAAATGCCTGAGTCGCCTGGCGGTTTTAGTTGAGAAGATATTTTACAACAGGTTCAGTAACATCATAATTTATCGCTTTAATTTCAATGCGTTGTGACAGAATCTAGTCGAGACACTCCTTAAACACATTACACGATCCCTTAGCTTTCTCCTGTGATATTAGTGACGTTAGTTTATATTCTAATTATAAGGTTACATTAGTATCACTATTAAATCAGGTATGAAATAAGGTAACTGACAAAGCTTCATTACTAACACTTCTTTTTTCACATTATTTTCACTTTTTAAACATCCTTTTCCATTAGTTTAATGATGTTATACTATGGCAATGTGATTCTGTGCTCGCGATAATTATGATTCATAATAATAGTAAAGTAGCAAGTAATAAGTCTATTCAGATGTATCGCATACATTGACTGCCATTTGTTTATATATCAAGAATGCCTTCTTAATTACGTCCATAGGTGAGACACATGTAACGAGTTAAATTTAGAAAAATTGTAAAATAAGTGTAATAAATAATATGTTGTATGTTATATTTATTGTCAAATATTTATAACATCTATGGTCAAAGTAGAAGAATTACAATCAAAAGCAGTATCCTAACAAGTTGTTGAGAAATCTCAGAGGCCATAGAGAATTTGATACAATAGCTGTATGTTTTTAAGACGGGACACGGGTTCCCGGATGAATACCTCCTTTGAGATCACTTCAAACTCGGCTTTCTTCAGGACATCCACAAGCTCGTCCGTCGCCCATAAAACCGTTTGGGCATGCACATAATGAAAAGAAGGCCGGTTAGCGCAACGGTCGGTAAACGCTCTTCTCACACTGGACCCGGATTTAATCAAATCGAACTTTTGGCGCATGTGAGTTTGATTGTTGGTCTGCATACCTTCATACAAGTGGGGTTTCCTCCGTGTACTCCGGTCCCCCACCTACTCCCTTCATACCGCAAGACTACGCCAACATTGAAGGTGTCAAAATTAAAAGGTAAATAGCTTAATAGATGCAATTCACATTCGCCCCTACGTTTAGGACTGACGAAAGTCTATTCGTAAAGAGGGCTGGGACATTACGAGTCGCCAGGACCTCCTTAACCTTTTTGATACTCAAATGTGCGAAACGGCACTAACGAAGTAATACACTTATAGAACCAAACATTTAACGAGGCAAAGCGTTTTTCACACGTGCTCGTTTAAACGATGCAGCGGAGCATACAACACAATGTACATACATGGCATGTTCATAAGTAATCTGCATTGTTTTCATTTACACAGTATCAACACTAACGAAAAAGAAAACAAAGTCAAATCATGAACATTCGATATTACTTCAACATGAACTAGAAATGGCGCGGCCTCGGCCGACGCGTTTCTCCACGCCGCATGTTGTTAGTTATGTCATTTAGTAAAATTTCAAAGTCATGCATATTTTCAATATCCCATAATTAACATTGAATTATGAAGTAAAGTGAAAAAAACAAGAGATGTGTTTGTAAGAAACACAATGCCCCCTACTGCGCCGCTTTGAAGCGATATATTTGACCCTTGACATTTAAGGATAACCTTAACCTTGACCTTTCACCACTCAAAATGTGCAGATCCATGAGATACACATCCATGCCAAATATCAAGTTGATATCCTTAAAATTGCAAAAGTGATGGGCAATGTAAAAGGCTTCAGACAGACGGACAGACTGACAGACAGACAGACTGACTTACGAACAGACAGACGGACGGACTGACGGACAGTTCAAAAACTATATGCTACCCTTCGGGGGCATAAACAAGTTATGGCGAATGTTAAAGTTTTCGGACAGACGGACAGATGCCTTATATCTGACATTTGACCTTGAAGGATGACCTTGACGTTGACCTTTCACCACTCAAAATTTTCAGCTCCATGAGATACACATGACTGCCAAATATCAAGTTGCTATCTTCATTATTAAAAAAAGTTATGGCCAATGTTAAAGTTTTCGGCCGGACGGACAGGCAGACAGACAGACGGACGGACAGACAGTTCAAATGCTATATGCCTCCCTTCCGGGGGCATAAATATATGACAATGAATGACATTGTTATGACCCGGACAAGCTCATTTATGGCAATATTTGACTTTTGAACTCCAAGTGTGAACTTGACCTTGGAGATATCGACGTAATTATTTCGCGTGACACACCGTCTAATGATGGGGCACAAATGTGCCAAATGATTTAAAAATCCCACAATGAACGACATAGTTATGGCCCGCACAAGATCATTTATGGCCATTTTTGGGTGGGCGTGGTCTATGTGGGCGGGGCGCCCCAGGGTTGGTAATGGGGCCATGCATAGTTGAGATTGACCGTATTGTCATAAGAGATGTTCAGTATCAATTTGAAGTAAATCGGTGTAGAAATGAAGAAGTAAATGTAAAATAACATTAAAAAATTAGTGAAAATCTCTGACCCGGCCCCACCCCAACCCCAATAACTTTTGACCCACGGGTCAGATCAAAATTCCAAATAGTGCAGGGTCGCACATATGCTCATAGCTACCATGTGGGTAAGTTTGAAGGTTCTAGTGCTTATAGTGTAGGAGGAGATAGTTGCCAGGACGGACGGACGGACAGACGGACGGACGGACCGCGGAGATAACCACAATATACCCAAGCTTTTAAAAAAGCGTGGGAAAAATAGATTACTCTCTTTGTTTCTTTGATGCTTTACTAGGCCTCCCAACAACAAACAATGGACATGTACAATTTTGCGACAAAGGTGACCTGCATTTTTCCTGCAAATGCTTTTATTTAGCTGTAGGTCTTTGTCCTATTATAAAATCGATGAGTATACAAGTATATACTTACTACAAATATGAAACCATCATGCACAAGGCCCATCCCTTCATGTTTATAAGTAACCATATCAATGTGAAGTTGCGCATTTGCCATGTTTTCCGATCAGGAATTTTGCAATGAGTGAAGTTTCTCGTTCGATATTATGATGCCGCCCTATTTCTATGTCAATATTATGTATTGATAAGGGGAACTTACTTAGTGCGACCCTATATGTGGCTTCATTTACTTGATCTTAATATGATTCAAGCGTAAACTGGTGTTTAAATAGGCACTATGATGAGAGACGACATCAACTACCCTTCTAAAGTGTTGCCCAGGAAATGCAATCAGAGGTTCAGTTCACGGAAAAATGTGGCATCTTATAATTAGTAAATGATTTGGTTTTAGTACTCATTGTCGCATGTAAAATTATAGTGTCTGCCATACAGCATACAGATTTGAGAATGTAATAATCCGGTTAAGTTAAATAGCAACAGAAGAAAAATGAAATATTTGACCCCATTAACTAAATTTAAAATATTAAATATTTTCCGTATAATGTTAATATTTATAATACATACACGCGCACACAACTTCGCAACAAACAAAAAATAAAATGTCACAAACTACCATACATAATTTGCCCCTTCAACTGACATATCTTACAAAGACTAAACGAAACGTATGGTCCAGTGAACTATTTCTATTCAATATGTTTTNGGTAAATTGACTGATTATTCATAATCAATGTTAAACGGCAACGGACTAATGATGTTTCAAATACAATTATTAGTCTATCATAAAGGCATATACACGCCGGGGTATTACTATTCTTGCCCAATGGCATGACTAGAACAAACTGTATAGAGAACTATGCCATAATATAACATTCAAAATATAACACCTACACGATGTTGTCCTTAAGAACATCACATTTTTTCTAACCAAGTATATATAAGCCATGTGACTACCATGGCTTAGTCAAATTTTACAGAATGGATGCTAAATACTTAATGTTAGGACCTTAGCATTATAGTATTTTGGGCAGAAGATTTAAACAGTTTTCACTTTATGCATAAAAGAAACAAGTTTCCCTTAGGCTGCTTGATCAATTTTGACCGAGGGTCATGATTTAAACAAATTATGTACAAGGCTGCTGTGTGATTAACATCACACATATTAAAGCTATGAGACTTGTGATTTTATAGAAGAATATGTGTGCTATATTATAAGGATAGGAACGAATATTTGAATATTACAAATACTAACCGAATATTAAAATACGAAACTCTAATTTGAATAGATGTATTTTAATTTAAAAAAAATAATTGGTATGCTTCATAGATATTTTAGAAACTGACGCGTTGGTATATCTACAAAGTCGAATTTGTTTACAGACAAATGTCGTTTATTAAACTATATAAATAACGTTACCATCGTGGCATAGGCAGTTTGTACAACGGTGTTATGATTTAAAAATGCGTTTAAGAGAACCTGTATACTGTGTTACATATCAAATATAAAAAAATAAACAAAAGTTTTGCTTCAAATAATTTACGTCCATTGTATTGACGTACATTTTCCCTCAATTTAAAGAACGTTACGTCAATGACGTAACATCCGCTTTCTGTTGTTATTTGTGTTATTCTGATAAAGGCGTAAGCCGAAAGGTTGATAAAAAGGAAAAAATATGTGTTTTTGTTTGATTTATCATACTTCATATCAAAAATAAAATGCCTGAGTCGCCTGGCGGTTTTAGTTGAGAAGATATTTTACAACAGGTTCAGTAACATCCTAATTTATCGCGTTAATTTCAATGCGTTGTGACAGAATCTAGTCGAGACACTCCTTATACACATAACACGCGATCCCTTAGCTTTCTCCTGTGATATTAGTGACGTTAGTTTATATTCTAATTATAAGGTTACATTTGTATCACTATTAAATCAGGTATGAAATATAGTAACTGACAAAGCTTCATTACTTACACTTCTTTTTTCACATTATTTTCACTTTTTAAACATCCTTTTCCATTAGTTTAATGATGTTATAATATGGCAATGTGATTCTGTGCTCGCGATAATTATGATTCATAATAATAGTAAAGTAACAAGTAATAAGTCTATTCAGATGTATCGCATACATTGACTGCCATTTGTTTTTATATCACGAATGCCTTCTTAATTACGTCCATAGGTGAGCCACATGTAACGAGTTAAATTTAGAATAATTTTAAAATAAGTGTAATAAATATAAAAACAAATTAAAAAATAAATAATAACAACCTTAATTATTATTAGATCCTCTTTGGGTTGTATCTTCATAACTTATGCGAAAGCGATGATTATGGTTAATTTTTCAACTATATACAGTTACGATAACTTATTAATTACCGGTTTAATACAGAATTACGAATCGAGATGCCTTCTAAAGTTTTTTGCTTCGTAAATAAATTTCGCAGTTCTTATCATTTCAGATTTACTTTCGCTGGACATTAATATTGCAATAGTGCGGCTTGAAAAAAACATCGTATGTGATGTGAATATATTTGACATTTCTAGTGGGAAATGGTATTCGTTTTCTATTGCGTGCATGGTGCAACATTTACACTTGCGAGTTTTGTGTTCGATATTATGTTACCGCCCTCTTTCTATGTCAAGATTATGTGTTGATAAGCGGAACCTACTAAGTGCGACCCTATTTGTGGCTTCATTAACTTGATCTTAATATGATTCAAGCGTAAACTGGTGTTTAAATAGGTAATACGATGAGAGACGACCACAATTACCATTCTAACGTGTTACAAAGGAAATGCAATTAGAGGTTCAGTTCACATGAAATTGTGGCATCTTATAATTAGTACATGATTTAGTTTTTGGAAACACTATATCATGTAAAATAATAGTGTCTGTCATACAGAATACAGATTTGAGAATGTAATAATCCGGTTAAGTAAAATAGTATCAGAAGAAAAATGAAATAATTTACCCCATTAACTAAATGTAAAAATATTTTCCGTATAATGTTAAAGCCCCGTTAATTCTCAAAAATCAACGGACATTTTGTACAATATTTCGTAAAATAAAGTTAAAAAATTAAAAATCAGTGTTCCATATGGCAATTGCCGAAATTTCAACGCCAGATGTGGTCTGGTAACATAGATGTTTGTAGATATATAGGATCTGACATGAATTGTCATATCATACCATATTTTATTAAACGAGTTCAGGAATTTTGTCATGGTACCACTTTAGTGTTCTTGTGTCGTATGAATAGATATATTTGCGGGAAATAAAAATGGAATTAATTGTGTCACAAACAAAATAAAAACCTGCATTTTATATCTACAAACATCTATGTTACCAGACCACATCTGTCGTTGAAATTTCGGCAATTGCTATAAGGAACACTAATGTTTTATTTTTTAACTTTATTTTACGAAATATTGTACAAACTTTTTGTTGATTTTGAGTAGTAATGGGCCTTTAATACTAATCATACACAAACGCGTACACAACTACGCAACAATAAATACAATGTCACACACTACCATACATAATTTGCCCCTTCAACTGACATGTCTAACAAAGACTCAAAGAAACGTTTGGTCCAGTAAACTATTTAAATTCAATATTTTGGTTTGAATAGCATTTGTAAATTCTTGAGCGTCATACAAATTTTAGTAATGCAAATGCCATGACCGACATATTATAGTAGCGATAGATTATCAGTGCAATTTTATGATACCTGTCTATCCAATGATCTGAAACGATTCGAAGAAATGCTGTTCGTGTGCAATTAAGATAAGATGTCTCTAAATAGAGTTTCCCGTTCGCATGTTCTAATGAGTTGCTGATTATACGTTCGGACTTAATAATTTTAACTCGTAATTATTCCAGTGAGGTATATGGTTATAACGTATGATTTAATCTGATTAGTAATTTAAATAATATTCAAGGTTATTAGAAAAGTAGTTCGGTCAGCCGGTGTACAGAGTAAAGAGAGATTACCTCGTGGATCTAATGAAATCTGCCTAGGAAAATGTTGTCGCCGTTTGTTTATGTCAAAGAACCTGAACGCTTGTCCTTAAGGTCAGAACGCATTTGAGGCCTAGTTAACATTATGATAGTGATATTGGCTGTAGTTTAAGATCTGATTCCTTTATACAACTTTACAGAATTGCACAAAAAACACTAATACCGATACTGCTGTAACCCCTGGCCCAGTGACCCACATCGGTACCCGTGCTAGTTCTGATTCTCCTCCATCTTCATCTAGTGATTCTGTTTGACAGCCCTGTCCTGTAAGTCCAAGCAACCCGTCAGTCACAGGCAATCATTATGCTCCCCTAGACAGTCCAGTGGGTTCACCTCTGTCCCATGTATCGAGTTCTAGCAGTATTTTGTTCTCCGACCCGGTTTAGGCAGGAAACCCCCGGTTCACACAGCAAAGCCGAACGCCAACTTCGCGCACCAGACCGGTTTGGTGAATGGAAATTTGAACAGAACAGAACAGAACACATATTTTTGTTCACTTAAGCTAATTAAAGCTCATCGTGATTCATGCTATTAAACATTCATGCATGCGTGAAATAATTAAAAAAAATAAGCTTGATAACGTGATGCCTCTTTAGTTATTTGGATCGGAACTATCGCTGCGTTTATATAATGTAATAATGTCTACCAATGACAAGCTCTTCGGAAATCGTTTAGTTTCTAAAATATAATTAAATAATATTTCTAATGGTTTGACTATAATATGCACCGTTTCTTTGCAGAATTCATATATTATAGTATCGTATAAGGATGCAGTGTTATAATTCAGACGCCTTGTCGCTTTAATAATTTCTTCTGCGGAAATGTTTTTGTCGAGATCCGGGTAATCACTAATTGGATATTCTCTGGTATCGAACAACCTAAAAAAAATCTGGTGCTTTCGTCGTTGTTTACACTTAAGTCAGCCTCAGGGGCTAAAGCTTTGAAATATTCGTAGCATTCTTGCAAAAAAATATTGTCCGCTATCGGTTTATCGGTGTCAGCAGAAGCGAAGATATTATGATTGTTAATAACATTATTGCTAAAATTAGTGCTAATTACACGTTTTAAATATTGTTCACCTCGTTTATTTAGGAAATCAGTAAACTCCGAGACGAATACATCCGGATTGCATCGCGAGTGACAACCTGATTGTAAAATGTGGTCTAATTTTTGAGCACCGTCAATTATATCGTGCACGCAATTATCCCTGTATTCTGGTTTCCACTTGCAATAGAACCTCTGATGAATTTTACCGTAAGTAATCGAGCTGTTCGTGCTAGTAGCAAATGTCACTTGGGCATGATTTGAGAATTCCGTGACAAGGTGAACTTTAAAATCGGTTAAATCGTGAAAGTGTTTGACTGATGTTTACAAATAGTCGACTGTACTTTCCCCATTATGAGTAAAACAAGTTAATTTGCCCACTCCTTTATCGTGAATTAGTCTACCATTAACAATTTTGATGTTAGTGGATTGATATAAATCACATATTACCTAAATTCCGCTATGCAATTATATGCATCTTATACGCCGGTTTTAGCATTTTTGAAGGTTATATGAAGGGGTTATACCATTGCATAATTTGTATATTTACTCAAAAACATGTGTATTTTTGAATGTATGATATATATATATATAATAGGAAATAACGTTGTTGTGAAATATAATTATCTCCCTGTTAATAAACAAACATATTCATAATTTCACTGTATCTTCTAGATCCAACGGATTTCCTCGGTGTTTCTAACATAGTGTGAGGGTAGTTTAGAATCCTTATCGGATCCTGCCCAAATACAACTATGGTTTCATGTTTGTAAATAAGTGTTTATGTATGTAAAGTTGTCCATTCTGTGTATGTTAAACATTGTTCCCACGTCGAGATGTGTTGCGGTGTAAGCACGGGGTATATAACTGTGAATGAACCATCCTTTATTGGGGATGGGGATTTCATAGTATGTATGCCTCGTTCTGCACCGTAGCTAGGCGCACACGCCGCAGTCTCAAATGGGAATATGTATGTCTGTCTGTATGTCTGTGTATCTGGTTGTTCACAAACCTTTCTCCCAATATATATATATATATATGTGGGCGTGTGTATCTGATTGATGTTAATATAACAATTTTTCTCTACTTTATGTAAATGTTGTATGTACAATGTCTTACCATGCTATTGTTATGCATTGTTCACCACTCGATAATAGCTTACATGTTATGCCAACCAATTGTGCACACACCATTGCCTTGCATGGATTGTAATATATATGTGTCAGGGGCCGAAGGCCTATATCACAAATAAACAGAACAAGAACTACATCTAACATAAAATCGCCAAATCTATTTTCCCCAGGGTCAAAAGCTGCCCCATTTTGTTTAATGTATTCATATCGCTTCAATTATCAGAGTTTGGTGTTAAGTAACCTCGAAATGTTGCATGTAACCTTAAGAGTCCAGTTTTGCTTATAAATTTGTACAGCACTGTAAATTCATTATGTGTGAAATTTCATGTTTGGTGAAGAACATCTCGGACAAGGACTTTTATTCAATAATTTAATTAACAATTTTAATTATTCAAATGATATCAACCAAAGATTAAAAGACCAATTTATCAAAAATTGGCACGATACAATATTTAACCAACCGAAATTAGAATACTATAGAATGTTTATAGACTGAACTCGCGTTTGAAAAATATTAAGATTGCATGAATACTAAAAATCACACACACAATTTATCAAGATTTAGACTTAGCGCCCATAAACTTGAAATAGAAACTGGTAGATATAATAACCTTCTAAGAGACCAACGCACATGAAGACTATGTAACTCAACGTTGTTGAATCTGAATATCAATTCTTTCTAACTTGCCCAATCAATAAAGATCTACGAACAAAATATTGTATCGCGTTCTGGCACTCTCGTCATCGTATTCTCGCACTCTCGTCATCCTATTCTCGCACTCTCGTCATCGTACTCTCGCGTTCTCGCATTCTCGCCATCGCATTCTCGAACTCTCGTCATCGTATTCTCGCACTCTCGTCATCGTATTCTCGCACTCTCGTCATCGTACTTTCGCGTTCTCGCCCTCTGGATGTTTATGTGTTACCACGATGGTGCTAACGGTATTCCGTAACCACCCGATATACTTTCGAGCGTCTATATAAATCACTCGAGCCTCGAGATGTGTTAAGATGTATTCCATTCCCCTACCCAACTACATATATTTTCTTATAATTAAGTGAACTTTTATTTAAAAAGCACACGAGTATAGATTCGACAATATATTATTATATTTAATACTTAAATGCGAGATCTTCACAGTGATGGGAACGCGACGAGCCAAGTTAAGCTTACCAATTGTAGAATAACCTGTACAGACTTCAACGTTATTTTAGTACGCTACAATATAATCGAACACTCGCCTCTTTTTAATTTTTTTGTATAAAACAGTTCGTGATAATATATTTGTAGCTTGATAGCATCGAAAGCCTTGGGCTTATATAGATAGTATATAGTCCTTTTCCTGGGCTGGATCAGTACTCAGTGTCTTTAGACAGATCTTGAGAAAGTTCTATTAGTGGGTATCGAACCGGGACCTCCCTTTTGGCGAGTCGGACACCATATCCAAAACGTATTTTCATTTTTTGTCGTTTGTAAGGTCGATACAGTCAAAACTATATAAGGTGTAATCATAGTGTATTGACAATCCGGCATTCATGAACGTGACTTAAGGACGTATGCTGCAGTTTCCATGCAAATTTTGCTATACCTAGAATTCGATAATTTTTGGTAATTAGCTAGAACCATCTGTTGTTGATAAAAAAATAAAATAAAAATCATGGGTCACCTGTGTTGTTATTTTTTTTATTCGCACTCGAATAACATACCTATTTTAGCATAAGTATAAAATACAAATAAGGCAAACACACACAAATTGAGTAAATTACTGAAACAAAACTGTTGAAAAACTTCTATCTCTCTCTGTTTTTATAATACTGTTTTAACTTTACTGCAAATTCATAAAACAAATGTTCTTATAATTTTTTGGGGCATTAATTTAACAAAAACAACAACAACAACAGAATTTTACATATGAAAATCAGTTCTATTCATATTACTTGTATTGTTATTTTTGTCTTTCCCGTATCTAGCTTTTGCCCAGACTTATCCAAATGTTTTATTATTTATTACGTTATACAAATATAAAAAGAAAAACATAGGTCACTAGGGTCGTTTGTTGAAAAGCGTATTTAAACTGCATGATGTAAAATACAAATTAAAAAAAAAACTAAACAATATACATGGTAAAGTTCAAACACATCTATGTATGCCAAAGCAAAAGTAGAGTTAGATTTCAATAAAACACACATAATGTGCATCCAGATCAGTAAAAGTATGTTAATGCAGCATCCAAAACAAGATGTGTGCAATACATTTAAAGGGGCATATCAACGGTATTCATTGTAATTCTTAACATGACTTGATCATTGATTGACTGTATTCCAATGCAAAAGTCGAATTAAATTTAAATAAAGACCCAAAGAACTAAAAATATGTATTCAGATCAGTAAAATCACGGCATTTCATTGTTATGCGCACATGCATCTATAAGCAGTTATATTTATTTGGAATAAGTAAGAAAATGTATACGCAAAAAATATAAACACACAGTTAATATACGATACAACCATAATTCAACAAAAGCAATTTATTTATTTGAAAACCTATACACAATAATACAACGTGTGAACATCAAGTATCGACAGAGTTGTTATTTTTTTTATTAAATATTACGACTGTTTCAATGTGTTTGTTTACCTCACAAATATGCCAACATTGAGCACAAAAGTGAAACAACTTTTGAAAATAACGTATTCCTCTATAATCATTTATATCTATGATTTATATTTAATTTCAAATTATAATACAACAAATGTATAGCAACAAATGATACCTTTTGGGGTAAAATAAAAATATTTTGTTCTGATTTTCAACATAAAACCCCCAAAATTCATATTCTATTTCATGTTCTTATCATTAAAACTTTCCGAACATAGAATTTTTCCCAACATACCAAAAATGGTAATCACGCTATAAAAAGGGTTCGTGTGGTCTAAGAGATGATGATGGTCGATTCTTATTGTGCAGTTCATAGGACACATATTGTTTAATAAGTTTTCTTTGCTTCATAAAAGTTGATTGTTTGGTGTTATTCCAATATTGATATCAAATATCCGAAACACCTTACTCTTATTGCGCAACCGGTGATACAGTATCCGAAAACGCATACACTTATTGCGCAGCCGGTGTTACAGTAAAAACAAATTAGCGTGAAACTAGACTACCGCACACGTCCTTAAATATATATATAAACGTTACAACTTATGTTATAATTCATGCTTGGTAATTTATATAAATACACATGTAAAAGCCATAATGCACTACTTTGGACGAACGTTTTGGCAGGCTAAACTATGGTGATAACGAAACATTAACATTCCGGGCCTAACGGTTTTATGAGGAATGGTCTTTCTACCGGCGTTTATTATTTAATTCAAAGGTGTTATGGTGCAGTGGGATGTTCGCATACCCATCTCGTAGAAAATCAGTGATCAATATTTTTTTACAAAAAGGCTGACTATTATGATAGAGATTTGGCGAAAAAATAGAATAAAAGGCTTCAACAGCACAACACATTTTACTTAATTGGATAGTGGAAAATGCTGAGAGCTCTGACGGTGTCCGCGCTCGAACAAATTATTTGTAAAAATTCAACGGTATTTCAATAATGAAGATGCTGTGCTTTGAAACAACAACTGGTATTCCCTGTCGATACATACCTGCGTTCTTGTAACAAGTGGCATCCCCTGTCGATACATACCAATCGGTAAATCTTAACTATTACCAGAGACGTGAAACTATAACATAACGTTCGTATACAAAGTCATATTTCAAAGAAATTAATTCTGGAATTGATATGGATTCTTTAATGATCGGAAATTGTCAATATTTAAACATAATCCATGCATGTAAATAAAGCATTTATTCAAAGAAACCTGTATAAATATCATTATTATTAATTGTGTTTAATTAAGTACTCAAACTTGACTTCTCGCTCTCTTGTAAATTTGTCTTTGTTGTTTTTTATGTTTTTTAACTTTAACATTGATAAATAGATTCTTAATGCTGTAATCAAATTGTCCTATACCTGTTCATGTTTTTATACTTTATTTGTTAATAATTATTTATGAAATCTAATAATGATCACATTTCATGCCTTAATATATGTTAATATGTTACTATAACATGTATACTCATTGACTGCATGTCTATTGTATCTTGAATAAACCAATAAACCATATACGCATTAACGACCTGTTACGAAAATGTACACCGAACTAAGGAAACGTTTCCTTCTAATGCGCTTTACTTGGATGGTAATGTCTCTAATTTTACTTTAAATTGCAACCAATCACCTTTTTAAAGTTTTCTTTCCTTATTTAGCCCTTGTCTATTCGTGTACAAGTAAGGCAACAACACATTGCCAGATGTCCGTCGGAATAGCCGCTCCTTAAAAGTGTAAACTGAAAAACAAGTATTTTTAATATTTAATTGCACCCGCTGTGTCCGATTTTCCCTGAATCCGTTTTTTGCACCAAAGAGACATTTTTTTATTATTTTGGTTAAGCGTACATATTTTATGACATTAACTGTTTATTTTCTGTTTAACGGTTAATGATACACAACGGAAGCATTAAGTGGTATTTGGTGTTGTTTTACACGAAAAACAAGTTTTTCCAAATTTATTTCGTTCAAAATCAATTTAATTACTAATGCGCTGTACTTGGAAATAATGTCTGTCTCTAATGTTACTTTAAATTGCAACCAATCGTCTTTTTATTTATGTTTAAGCCCTTGGTCATTCTTGGATAAGTAAGGTCACATAATTCGTATTTCCGTGTTATTATTATAATGTATCCAAAACACACAAATGCGAATATTGTTTCAAATGCCCAGAGACTCGCGTCCTTGAACTGAATGCAATCAAATGATATCGTCAGCGTCAGGCAAGCGCATGCAGTTTTGTTGTTCATTCAATTAAACAAAAAATAGAAACGCTGTAGTAGATAGATAACTTACGGCTATGATTCTAATGCTGTATTCATTTGAAATGTATAATTAAATGTATATATTAAAATTAAATAACTGTAATAATAACGACAATTGTATTACTTCTAGTAAAATATTGATTTACAAAAACGTTCGATCACTAATTTGCTGGAAAAAAGTAGTCCATCTAAATAGTGTTCATAATAGTGTCAGATAAACCTTGCCTGTGATGAAAAGCACAAGTTGATCCGGCACACAGTTTCCTTGAATAGGATCATTTAGTTGTAGGATAACAGATAAAAGTTATACAATGTTTACGGATGATGATTGCTTTTGTCAAATTAAACCAAGACAACGGGAGACTACTATCAAGAATATTTTAGCAGATTGAGTTGAAAATATTTTCGCTCTACCTATGCTTACCAAACAATATATTGAGATGTGATGGCCAACAAAGATTACTTGTCACTTTGCAACTGCAATGATAATATTGTCCTTCGTGACTCATTTCCTACATTTTCTAAGACTGAAAAACAATTTCTCTGTTAAAAGCGTTCAGATCTTATTAGTTTAAACATATTATTTATTTGATGGCATGGAGAGTCTATGGCTCATTGAAACGCTGTCGATTCCGTTTCCTGACTATACATCTCATTAATGTTGCATATCAGACTTACATCACAATGTAATTAATTTAATGGAATCTTACTGCGTCGGTTCAGCTATGGACTAGTTTCTATTGAATGCATTATTGAAACCTGTAGAGGACCACCGTTCATGGGCAAGTCACTTTGTAATAACGCATATTACATAAACAAAAAATATGACTTTAAACATTTGCCTATTTAAAATAATATAAAGCAAACAATAAAACTGCAGAAACTCGTTCTGGAGAGCAATTCTTGTTCTTATAGACTACTTTCACGACAGAACACCAGCTGCAAAAATATTATGATTAAAACAGGGGTCATCGCCTGGCTACGGTCAAGTGCAAAGAATTGGGGTTAAAACGGGGTTGAGAGCAAGCCGAAATTAAATTAATTTAAATTTAACTAGAAATTCAGTTGAATTTTAAATGATTACAGAAATGTATGGCAAATTTATACATTTTTCATATGTTAATTACAATTGTTTTNATATATATATATATATTACAAAAACAAACTCAAACAAATTAGGAATCTTTTTGCTAGAAACAGGGCACTTAGTTCATTCTATAGCGAGCGTTTATAACAGTGAATTTAGTGCGCAAAACACGATTCGTGTGCGATGTGAACGTACACATGGGATCAGTGATAAGCGATTAGTGACATTTAATTCAAAATATACCACTTAATTATTCATATTTACATCAAATTTGATAACGATTTCGCTACATAGCAATATTCAACACATGAACTTACCAGTTAAGCTTATTCATACATTGTAACAACGCCAGCAAATAGTATGGTTAACGATGAAACGTTGCGTTAACGGATGGTTTTATGACGTCGTTAAGTAATCCATCTAGGTTCAAATAGTTGTTTCCTTGGAGTTGTTGCAACGAGTACAAGAACGTTTAATTGTGATTGAAGAACATGTTATAGAACAAGACTAATTTGTTGGCATAAAACGTAGGTCATTCGTAGAACGCTTATGGACATTTTGTTCAAAGGAAAATAACCCTAAATACTATGTTTAAAATTTGTTTTCACGATTTTGAAACATAATCAATATGTGCACCAGTATTATATCAATATTTCGAGGTTCAAGGTTTGAAGTTCATTCATAATATTTCCTCATGACGAAATATAGCTTAAAATGCACTTACTTAAGGCCATGCTTCGTATGGACGCCACACAGAGAATCATGTATGTTTCGCCGAAGACATAGCACTGGGCTAATAGATGATAATTACGCCTTCCTCTGGAGAAAAGACACACAGTGTTCTTGACCACAATACGTCAAAGGACAGAATCCATTAGCAACAATAACCACCAATGGTTTTATTCACCAGAACACGCTGTTAGGTTAGAATTATCACGACCGATCATTAAAATGTCGCAAATGCATTTGATACAGAACAACGTGTACAATTGTATCATTTAAGGTAGAAAGCCGATATGTCGAAAAGCATTTGGTAAAGACATGTCCACTTCCATTCCATCAATGATATGCACGTAAATTCAGCGCTTCATTCAGTTACATTTATAATTAAATTTATCCAATTTAAAGTTATTAATTCAACGAAATTAAAAGTTTTCCTGTGTTTTATTACTGTTATTGGTGAATGAAATGTTATCATTTTACAATAGCTTTAGAAGAATTTCAAAGTGAGAAATCAAAACTTGCATTCATGAATTGAAAAGTTAAGCAATTGGATAAACTTCATAAATACTTTATTTTACATTTATATGTGAAGTTCCAAACTAAATATTCATTCTCATAAGTCCAGGGGATTCTAAATACAGACACTCATTAGAATACACTAATCAGTTATAAATGTGTTATAATGAAAAGCGAACCATAGAAACATTAGTATATGTTTGCATTGCTTTGTAATATTTAAAACACGTGTGGTTTGCAAGTATAATCAAATGTAAGAAAGACTTTCATTAATATTGTAAGAGAGGTGGACACTTGTATCTCTGTGTCAATATATTTTATCTCTGTATCTCATACTAATACATATATATGTGTATCATTTTACGGTTTAAATTAATGTTTCCGAGGATTGCGATAATTTTTAAATTTTGCATCTACAAAAATATGTCCAAATGTCACAAACATTTATCGAGTTTTCTAGAACTGGCAAGCGAGCACAGAAGATATCTGATATTTGTCAGCTGAAATTCGAATACGACTGTTTAGACTTTAATACCAATACGAGTATCTCGGATTTCATTTGAATGAAAGGTTGCAATATAATTGGTTGTTATACAAAATATGTGATATGCATTTAATAGTTATCTTTCTCACGTGTTTTTCTCGCACTTGATGTAATGACCAAACTGCGCTAGTGTTAAGTGTACAACCGTTAAACAGGATACATACAATATACAATGAACTAAATATGTTGCGATATTTAGTTTTCAATGTTATTATGGATTGTATGAGTGTGATCGCTGCAGAAAGTAAAGAACTGCGGGTACTCGGTCTGCTTCCCATGACCGGAAGCGCATGGCCCGGCGGAAACGCGTGCTGGGTAGCAAACAAAATGGGGCTTGAAGATGTTAACGCCTTCCCAGGAATTTTGGAGGGGTACAACCTCACATACTTCTACATCGACTCAATGGTAGGCATAACGCTTTCTTGACAAATTAAGGTTAAAGTATTTAGATGTTAATTTGATTTAACGTCTCTGAACGTCTGTGATACATGAAAATGTAACTCTTAGATATATTTGATTTGCTTAATTGTAACAGTATTGCGCATTTGAAACATTTTTGTCTGGCATTTTAAGGTTTAAGTTTGCTAGTTTTTTTTTAAATATGTTAATTATATGACGAGCAGACACCTTAGATACATACATAAGTTTAGGTAAATGTCAGCAGTTGCTTTCTCCAGTGGCTGAGTGGGTATAATAAACGATTTCAGAAAAATATTATTGCCGATCACTTACGATTAATTACTAGTAATATAATCTATATGGGGATGTTAACAAAGTAAATGCAAAGATAAATTCACATTAGCATCTGTGGGTAAGTTATCACGTTGTGTACGAACAATTGGGAGCATTACAACAAATCATGATCAATATAAGCACGCAACGCAACTTAATTGTAAAAGGAATTCGGTCATGATCTCAATGTGTGCACTTGTTTGAATACCATTACCTTGTCTTAAAATGAAACACTTAACATTTTGACATTATTTGCTCATTAATTATGACAATTATAATAATGATAATTTATTTAACAGTGTAATCGTGGTACAACCGTTTATCGAACGTTCAAGGCCCTCAACGAGTATCGTAGTTACGTGATGTTGCTAGGAGATGCTTGCTCCACCGTTACAGAATCCACTGCGGAGGCCTCGTATTACTACAACATCACACAGGTAAGAACTCGAACGTACGTTGGTCGGAAAAACTGCCGTCTTTGAATCATAGGTAGGGAGAATGGCCATATAACGTATTTCATGACCAGTACCCTCACAAAAAAATCTCCGGGTTTCACAACTCGGGAACTTAACTTGTTTTGAGCGGTATTTACAGGTTTGCACTTTACCAGATTAGATGCTTGACCCGGGGGTGTATATTTTTTACAACGTGGTTTGTTGAGACGAAGCAATTTATTATTTATAAACATATTTACTGCTTGAGGTTATAGCAAATTTGTATGTAAATTGAATTTAGGTGCATGATATTGTAAAGTGTTGTTTCGTACAAGAACAAGATTATTCCTGCATATGGTCAAACGTTGTCGTAATTAACATCCAACTGTATTGTACAATTAGTTTTGTTTTTAATATTATTATATGTGAATTGAAACAAAAATATTATTAAAAATGCAAAATAACGGTTAAGTGAAACTGGACAAAATACAATATTGTTTTCAATATATCAATATGTTTACTTGCAAATGAATGCAAATCATGTATATGTATACCTTAATGAATATATAAAAGTTCTGTGTAATATTTCAGGTTACATTTATAGTTTCCCATTAATTTAAAAAAAAAACACACAAGTTTCTAAAATCCAGTTTCTAAACAAACGAAAACTACGGAAATACTATGATTTATTTCAAAGCTCAGCCATGAAACAAAACAAGTTCGGTGAACAAAACGTATTCTTCGACAACGCAAATGTCTTCATTTTACCCGGTTATTTATGCTCTAATGATCTCTTGAGAGTTCATTTGACCGCGTTTCTATTCCTCAACCGTTGAAAACACTATTTTTATATGGATGAAGTGGCAGCATTTCCCATGGAAACCGTGCCCATATTTGTTCTTAAAGATAGGCTCAAAACGTAAAACTATCAATACTACAAGGTCAGAGTATGCTTGAAAGCATGGATGGTCCTTGACATCTGTCACAATCGATACATTGCTTTTAATCCTGATATGTCCATTTGCAATGCGTTCTTAAATATCTAGGTACAAGTTTGCTTGCAAATTGTTATGTTAAAGCATTCATTCTTTCAAATGTCATCACCAAAATGTCAAAGGTACATAATAATATGTTGTTTAAGAATATATATTAAGTGAAACTCCAGTAAATAACTCATGTTAAGAATTACGAGCTGTGCAAGAAATGTAACTATAATAATACCTGCCTGAACAGAACAAAATGACATGCATATTTAAAAAACGTGTCTAGAAAATACAAATCATAAGTCACACCATTACACGATCACGTAAAAAAAACTGGCATGTCTAGTAATTACCCTTCCGTAAATCGTACATTTATTCAATAACGCGTTGCAAATTGTGCTTAAGTGTAAACTTGAGATGCAACCAAGCATCTATGTGAACATTGTTTTCGTGATATTTTCAGCTTGCCTTCGCCGCCTCCTCCCCAATTCTCTCAGATCGGACACGGTTCAGGAAGTTCTTCCGGTTGTCGGCACCAGACCAAACGATGAACCCCGCGCGCGTGCAGCTGTTCAAAACTTTTAACTGGCGCCGGGTGGCCATTATTCACGAGGCGGAGGACTTCTTTTCGGTGGTAAGGGACTATATTGTTTGCTCCACTGTATCGTTTGTACACGTGTGCGCTGAAATACGCGTAGCGTCGTTTACTATTTGGTTTTGTAAGTGTATCACTTTGTTAGTACCGTTTTGTTAATTTGAGAATTAAAAAAGGTAAAGGAGGTGATTCCGCACCTAGGAACCCGGTGTGCCCTCTTAACGAATTGGCTTTCTTGAGCACTAAACGAAGAGGCGAATATAAATTGCAGCTTTTAAGGTTCATCTTTTAGTTTAAAGATCTCCAATGTTGGCGTGGTCTCGGGGTTAACAGAAGGATGTGTGGGGTGGGACTAGAGTACACGAAAGAAACAACACTTGTTTGAAGTCATAAAGACCAACAATCAAATTAACATGCGCCGGAAGTTGAAACTGATTAAATCCGGGTTGCAAAGGTGAGAAGAGCGTGTACAAACCAATGCGCTAGCCATCTATATTTTCATGATATGCCTGCCCTTACGGTTTTATAGGCCACGGACGAGCTTGTGAAGGCCATGAATGCATCCAACATTGAAGTTATCTCAAAGGAGGTCTTCATTCGTGAACCCATGACCCGTCTTAAAAACCTCAAGGTATTGTATCAAATTGTCTATGGAGGAGCTTTCTGCAAGTATATGAATACTAAGGGAGTCCTGATTTATTACCAATTCTTTGGATTAATCTGTTTAAGTGTTATTATTTTATGTGTACGGTTTAAAATAAATGTTACAAACGAAATTTTGTATATTACAATTATCTTACCTACACTTTATATGTATCTCTTTTTAACATCCACATATGGACTTTTTTAATTAAACAAACAAGTACGTTGAAGATGCATCGAATAACCAAGCTAGACATCATATATACACAACTGGCAGTAAATGTATGACATAATTTGATTAGACTTATTTCGTGTTACTTAACTATTAGAATGAATCATAATAATTGGGAGTTTGTATTCACGGACACTGAATCACATCGTCATAATATATAACCAAGAAAAACATATATAAAAGGATACCAATGTGGGTAAAATAAATGTTAATTTAATTAATCACTGTCAGTTACCATATTTCATACTTCATTAAATAGTGATACTCATATAATCTTTTCATTAGGTAATATTTATTTCGAGGAACATGAACTCACTTAGCTCATATTCCATTAGTTACGGAAGCAAGCTAATGAAAAGTGTGGTGCATTTAAGGAGTGTCATGTCTACAGTCTGTTAGATCGATTTGAAATTATCTCGATACATTAAGATGTTGTGAACTTAATCTGGAAATCTTCTGAACTTAAACGGCTAGGCTGAGAGATTTTATTTTTTGTTATAGTGGTATAGTATACTGGTTATCTTAAAAGTATGTGTTATAAAGCAACTTTGGTTAAAACTGAACGTTATGTATATAGTTTATCACACGACATTCGTATGCAATAAATTGTATGCGACTATGTAGATGTACCAACGTCAGGTTCTATGCAGAATATCAATTATTTCGTTACAAATTCAAATATTTGAATATGAATTTCGGAGTCGAATATTCGGCAGTTGTCGAATATTGAATATTTGGATATTAGTTTCAATCCTTATTCTATATTAGAAATCGTATTCTCTGCAACGAAAAGTACCAGTGCACTGGTATTTGTGCTGCTCATCATAGATTTTGCCATTTACCCACTTGTTCCAAAATTATCTATGATCAAAATTGATCCAGCCTTGGGGGTCATCGTTTCCTAAATTCATATAGTGAAAACTGTTCAAATCTTCTGCTACAAAAACTATAACGCTAATGGCCCAGAATTTTGTATTTAGAATCAGGTAGTTGACCTGAACCACGTTTTTTCAAAGTATATCCCTGGTATCAAAATTTGCCAAATCCTGGTATTCACATGTTTAATATAGAATGTTGTAGCACTATTTGATTCCATGAAGAATTAAGGCTAGAGGTGTCATATGTGCGTAGAGCGTAGAACGATATTCAATAATACACTGGACAGAGAGCAAAACAAAACCAAACATAAACGGGTCACGTATTGGAATTATTTGATTATAAATTAGTTTAAGTAATAGTTAGACTTGATAAAGACTAACTCTGAGAGATAGAGCAGATCTGATATTGATGATGATTACAATTATATAAACATTCAAATTTTGACAAAAAAGGGGATAGAACACTATTATATTCAGGCGACAAAATATGTGGATTATCGATTTTCGAAGTTTTTAGAGCTGTCTTCTTTCAACATAAAATTACAATGGGAAACGAAAGTAATGCTATATTTTATGCGTTTAAACTAGATGAGAGTAGTATCAAATTAAGTTACGATATATGCTAAAAACATTTCTTGTCCGCATGTTAATGTCATGTTCGGTGTGTACACCCAGTTAATTCTATATCCTGTTACAGGATCAGGACGCGCGCATCATTGTTGTGAATGCGTATGAAGACAGGGCACGAGCCGTTCTGTGTGACGTAAGTAGAGACACGAAGCGGTTTTACGCTATTATATTTCTGTTTCTTTGAGAACAAAAATATGCTGTAATAATCTAAATTACGTCATATGTGATCCGTAGACTGGTTTTAAAACTGAAGCTATCGTTTCTTATTCAACATATTGCCAAAGTAGGAGAACAGAGGCAAATTGTATGTGTTGAATAAAACGCGTATGAAAAATGGAAATTACACAGGTGTGTTATTATAAGACCGTTATCAGTCACGCAGATGTCGTCAAGTATCAAAGCACTCCAGGCAGCGCATCTCGCTTGATGAGCTTTTACACAACCAACTCGATTGATACAACTTTTCAGAAACATCATACTACCATGATATCTCATCATGTTGTTCAGTTGAAGTCGCGCGATCCGATTATGTATAGAAATGAAAAAGTCCGCCCCTGACTTCGGGTATTACGTTTACAGATTTTTCTAAGCGTTTAAACGAAATGAAATAAACGAAACGTAACCGTTTAAACGGTATCCCTATATCCGTTTTAAAAGCATCAGTACCATCGCATTTCCAAACTGAAAGAAGTAAATATTTCCGGAAGTTATGTTCAGTGCATATCCCATTTGCGCAATGACGTCTTATTAAAACCATAAAATATTATAAACCAGACCATCCGTATCACCACATGTGTATTTGTCATTCTACAAAAACAATTTAAAGAACGTCAAAAATAATGAAAAATCGACGAAAAATAATGTATCAGAAAACGACACTCCAAAAAAATGTTCGTATTTTGCACATGAAATACAATGTGCATATCGTTTGACTGCAGAAAATGAAAAACCAGTTAACTATCAATAACGTAATCAATATATAATTTGGTTAAAATATTGCTTTTCAACGTGCTACCGCAGTGCTTTACTTTGCTTATCAATCACTTAAAATATTTCAAGATGGCGGCATATGCACTGTTTCGTTGCACAAAATAAATTACTGCCGAATTCGGTAGTGCCCGGATTCACCGCAAGTAACCGGATTTCGCAGTTCGTCATCGATATACTTCGTACGGCTAGTCCGCTACGTTATTTGCACCCCAATATTTATTATATTGATATTGACTGTCGTTGAAACGTTTCCTGTTATTGTAAACGTTTTTGAGCAAACCCGAAACGCGACCGTTTACACGTTTAAACGTGATACCCTTACCCCGCCCAGTATGATCATATTGGCCCGCCGGATGCCAATAACGACCCGCTCATGAGGTCAATATGTTACTATTAAAGTAACGATATAAAAATATATATTATGTAATGACCTGATGATATATAATAATTGTATAATACTTATAAAGAGGCATAGCATTTGATTTGTGATTGAAATTAAAGAGTAAAAAATAAAAGGAGAAAAATCCTTTATTCTTAACGTTAGTTGTAGCGGTTAGATGATCGTATAGCTACGTCAACGCGCAAATAAATGTTGACGTAAGATAACGTAAACTACTATTGCGTTTAAAGGCATACAAAATCGGGTTGTACGGACCCAAGATAGTCTGGCTTTTTCTGGGCTGGTTTTCGGAGAATTTTTGGCGGACAAACAACGCTGAGTTGGATTGTACAGTGGAACAGATGGACATGGCGATAGAGGGCGCTTTCCTGACACGACCCATATACAACAACCCCATAGAAGAAAGGGGCATCGCAAACATCACCAGTAAGTGTATGATGTGCTTGAGTATAGTGACAAAAGAAAATATTTGTTGACTTAAACATAACTTACCCGTCAAGTTAAGCAATCAGTCAATTGCATCTTCCTTTCGCAATAATTTTGATATGTTTATATAACGATTCTGCATCTCGTCGTTTTTTTCTGTGTTAGATATTGCTGGATTATTACAGATCAGGAATTCGTGGCACGCTATCTAAGTCACCCTGACTACAGCGCATCTTCCCAAGCATACGATTTTATCGTTGCCCAGTGTTATGACGCTATTTGGTTGTGCGCTTTGGCCTTGAACTGCACAATTCAAACTCTGGAGGAAATTGGTAAGTTGCTTCAAGTATTCAAGTACGCGTACGATAACAAATGATTAAAGTATACCAGTAGAATGTTGATATGACATCACTTTGAAAGGTCCGCTTAGAAGCAGTATTGATATGCAGTTGTTTCGGTTTGATTGTAACGTGCCTTAAACAGTAACACATCTGTTACAATGGTTTGCATCAATACCTTGGGTATTTCACTGGTTATTTAATTGAAATTTATTCTCTTTAGTGATATTTAGTTTATTTTTGGATGCGATAACGTTAAATGTTGAATTGTTATTTACACATAAATGTTTCGCGAATAACTCTGGGTCAAGTGAAGTTTGGATCTTCTTAAAATTAGTTCAAACCCCAAATGCTTAGTATTTGCCGTTCCATGGAGGTCTTCCCAGCCCAGTTGGATTCTATACGGGTGTGTCGTGTGAAGTATATTGGCCGTGTATGTCACTGTTTAGCATTTGGTTCCTTGCCATAAATAAACGACCGCATGGTATAAATGGTTTAGCTGGTGCAACTGCTTTACTGTATGTGTATTTGTATAGTATTGTATTAATGCTGTACACTCTCTTAATACATGCATTTATCTATCCACTAATTTCTTCCATAAAACTATTTCATATGACATATATGTCCCTTTCTCATATCGAAGTATGTCTTAATTTCATGTTTATTATAAGGCAGCCAAACAATAATTTCTTTAATCGAAACACGTTTTTTCCTATGAAAGGCAGCTAGGTTATTCAGAATGAGCTTGACGGTTGAAACAAATTAAATAGAATGGTATGATTTTGAAACCGTTAAACAGACCCTATATAACTAGCTGGAACTCTGTATTACTATTCAAACTGTTTTTTTTCCAATTGCAGGTCATTCTAAAACACTGGATAATTTCACCTATGCCGATGGCGATATTGGGGAGATTATATTTAACTGTACCGGAAGGACAACAATGATTGGAACCTCCGGCCGAATATCCTTCCAAAACGGATCAGACCCAAACAAAATGATACACGTTCAACGTATCCAAGGTAGTTTAAAGTGTTTCATCACAAAGGAAGAAAAATGTAACACGTACAAGTATCGTGGGTTAAGATAAGAATCAAATACTAATTAAATGAAACGATAAACAGTTTCTAAAGCCTTTTTAAAACGCTTATTTATTCAATACTTACTCTGTACTATATGTAATTTAGTTATAATTTATATACTTTCATTTGAAAATGTTTCTTTCTAATTAGAGTATATTATTACTTTTTTCAAAACAGATAAAACGTCGATGCATAAAAGTTCATAAGAAGTAGTATAAAAAACAAACAAAAGAAACGTGTTGTTCAAGTTTAAATAATGTTCTGCTGTACATGTTTGTACGCTCTGTTATAATCCGCCTCTGTAAATATCATATCATGGTGTCAGTGAATGTCTCATCATATTTAATGGCCCACTAAGCGACAGAGCCGAATTTGATTGTGTACCAATGTCAGTTTAAACCGTTTGCAGGTGGCCGGAGGGTTCAGGTTGCGTTTTTTCGACAGGATCTGGCACCAAACTCTTACTTCGAGTGGAAGGCCGGAGCCATAATCTGGAAAGGTACATTCCAGTCACATCATACGATCGTCTACGTTAACGCTGAACAATAAAAGATGTTTGAATAACAAGTAACCATATAGCCATAATAACTATCAACCTCACTTTTACGAATCATCTCAATATTCGACAGTTCAGGGGGTAACTGGATGGAATATATAAATCGCACTATTTGGGCATTTATTTTACAAGCATTTCTAATTTGCATAACGGTCTATGTTTGTTGCATACAAATCAATGCTATAGATTTAAGCCTTTAACAACCATTATCGTGGCTTCTTTCTGAAGTTCACGACGGTGAACTAAGCTTTTTAGAATGGCGAGATATAGGGGATACTTGTTTCAGTTTCATTTTAACGTTTGAAAGTGACTTTTGTTTGCTCTGGTTTGCATCAAACGATGAAGTAATGAACTGGAAATAAATTACAATTTGTTGCCTTTTATATTAATATTTACACTTAAAATGTGTTGTTTTATTTTATGTGGAGCTCCTGGAAGCCAAATTTTAACAAATCTTTATTTGGATCTACCACCCCAAAGCGTAGACCCAAAATAGTTTCATTTCAATCTCACCGGAGCATGAAGTGTTCAAGGTGACGTATTGTGCTCCAGGTAATATCCGGCATCAGACGCCGTGTGTTGTGCTTTGTGTATCGCTCGATACAAATTCAAAATCGAATCTATATTACAAGCACATAAATTAAAGCACAACAACATCGAAAATAATCAGTATTTAACATGTCCATTAGAATCAATAAGTTCAGATTATTCAAAAGCGCAAAACCCAACGTATTTATGTCCATATTGTTAGATAATCTGATACCACGTGACTCGACGCATAATGTGCACGAGGAGAAGATTGTTCCGTTGCCCCTGTATATCTCCATGTGTACAGTGGCCGGTCTTGGCATTGTCACAACTGTATCCTTCTTTATATTCAACATCGTCTTCAGACATAACAGGTACGTCAAACCGTTTTGCATTTAGTCGATACTTGGTACCTGTATTCTCCATGTAATACTTCTTTTTTAATCTTCAATATCGCTGCAGAACAAACACGTCTCTCGTCAATAAAGTACTAAAGTGTCAACCTAAACTAATGGAAGATACAATCAGATGCTCATATTGATGGTTGAAAATCATAGGTTACTACACATTAAATGCTAATTATGTCAAAAGTTCGTTTTGCTAATGCCCGTAGGTTATTGGTTAAAACCAAGTGTAATGATAAACCCCTAGGAAATATTACAAATTTTGCTTTTTTTTAATCATGGCATGATTCGTTTCACACTGTTTAACCTTAACTTAATTACAATCTTAGTAATGAAAGTAGAATCTTAACAATTTAAATATTTCGTACTCTATTACCGATGTTTGCTCGTTGATTGTGTTTCCTGTTTTACATTACGTTAACTATACGACCACTTTTCTTTAAGAAACTTACCTTTTGCGTTGAAACATATGTCCTTTTAACAGAGGTACTGCCAATAAGGGAAAACTATCAATCAAGTACCCAAAAGAGCATATATGCACGTGTTGTTATTGCAGGACCGTAAAGTTGTCTTCTCCAAACATCAACAATGTCCTGCTGCTAGGATGTTTCCTTTGCTACATCACCGTGTTCATTAAGACAACTGAGACCGACGATGCGTCGCTATGTATAGTACGGGTAACATTGTATATGTCAAAGAACCAGCATTTTCATCACCGATTACTTAATTGAAACGGGTGATAAAATGCTGC
This sequence comes from Dreissena rostriformis, assembly GCA_007657795.1. Lineage (NCBI taxonomy): Eukaryota > Metazoa > Mollusca > Bivalvia > Myida > Dreissenidae > Dreissena > Dreissena rostriformis. Next base: position 13,452 of record VMBQ01006727.1, on the reverse strand, counting down.
AAACATGCATTAAAATACAACTGGCCAATCTTAATTCATAGCACTGCATGCATTGATGAAAGTTGCTCTTGCATTGAATAAGATAAAAAAGGGTTTCGATTTTGAAGTACGTGTTTCCAAATACATCATCGTAAACTAGAAAGTTGACTTCCACGTGGTATTTAAATGCTCAATTATTGAAAACAAATAAATCTTGTAGAGGCTGCGGAATAATTTAAGATGTTCGCGGCAATGACTTGAAATGATTACATTGATCAAAAGTTAAAACCCAATGAATAAGAATAAACTTGTAAAATGATAATAAACGTATGTGTGAAAAATAAAATATGATTATGAACTATACATATATTAGTCAATACCAAAATATTGGACTTTACTAACGAGTTAAGTGTTTTGGGGTCAAATGAGTTCTTATTAGAAATCAAAATACACACTCCAATTTGGTGAGACATGGCCTATATGTGTATAGTGAACATTTAGTATAATTATTTGCATAAGTGTTCATTAAATTGTTTTTATGTAACCTAACAATTTAGAAAGGTCAACGCACTGTATGAGGTTTACATGATTTAAACTGCGTATAAATGACGTGTATTTGCAGGCACGAGTGTAGTGAACATTTAGTATAATTATTTGCATAAGTGTACATTAAATTGTTTTTATGTAACCTAGCAATTTAGAAAGGTCAACGCACTGTATGAGGTTTACATGATTCAAACTGCGTATAAATGACGTGTATTTGCAGGCACGTGTGTTTTGCTTTTCCCTCGGATTCACCTTGACATTTGGTTCCTTGTTCTCAAAGACCTGGAGAGTGTACAGAATCTTCACGAACAAACAACTACGGAGAATGGTATGCTGTATCGAAAACCACGATCATGTGAACGAGTCCGCGTTGTTTTCACGAAAATAAACAGAATCTTACATATTAGTAAAGATTTAATAATATCTGAACTGGGGGTACTTACAGGCTCGCGTACAAACGCAAATACGCACGCGCTCACGGCTTTAAACGCTTAAGCGGTCACTTATCGCTAGTTATGTGTCATTATCGGGAAATCAATTATCGTTTTTATTAACCATCCAATATGTATTCAATGTTTTGTTTTAGACCATCAAAGACTACCAGTTACTGGTAATCATTGGCATCATTGTGGGTGTTGTCCTGATGGTGCTAGTTGCCTGGGAGATCTACACACCCCATGAAATGATCATCAAGTATCTAGATAAGGTATATCAATTCGCGAATATCACTTTCAGATTTATTTGTTTACGAATGGATCATAATTTGTGGTGTATTTCGATTAATATTTTAAATAAATATAATACATATAATTAGTTTTTATTTGGTTTATGCAAACATGTATCAACGATTGGCAATCAAAATCATGAAAACAAAAAGAGACAATGTTTAGGTTAAGTAAGCGATATTCAATTTGATATGCAATGCAGCTTTCTTTATCTTTACACTGTTTAGTTTAGTCATTCTATTTTCAACATTGCTTAAATAGGAATAAATAAGCACACAAACAGATTTTATATACATGTTCTTCATTTTATTATCAGAGTATTACTCTAAAAATCAATTTGTGCGACCATGCCTGACAACGTCAGCCCTCTTGGAAATTTTGAAGATATGACATTTAGCTTAGGCTTGATCACTGTGTGTAATAGTAGTTACCAACACTCTTAGAATTAATAGTTTTGAAATTACTCGAGGATGTCAGAAACTCACAGTTGTATTTATCTTTCAATATTTTCTCAAACATCTCATTTAGAAATTAAGGTTGTAGGTGACTTTTTCTCATTGATTGTAGTCTCATAGACGATCTCTATAGGTATGCAAACAAAGACGTGTGTTCAAATACCCCCCCCCCACCTCAAAAAAAAGAAAACAAAACAAAAGAGAAAAGAAAAGCTGAATATTCTAAACGGTTTGTCATCTTATATCATTTTGGTAAGACAAGAGCATAAATGCAAAGATAAAACATTAACTACATTTCATTCGACATGGCCATGTCGTCGATTTGTTAGTTCATATATAGCTTGTATGTACTTTAAACCATCGTAATTCAAGTCCTACGCCAATGGAGGTGACGAGATTGTCCACCACTTTGTCCGCATCTGTTTCTCCAAGAACTCAACCTACTTTAGCTGGACTCTCTACATCCTCGAAGGAGCATTACTGTCCTTCGGAGCTTTCCTTGCCTTCGAGACGAGAAACGTATGCGTTTGTTTTTATTAAACTTTAAATACTTATTTTCTTGGGTGTCCTAAATGAAGAAGGATGAATTATGCATATTAAACGCATGCATTCTGTGTAGTGTGCACAGTATGTCTTAAAAACATTTATGTTCTTGCATCTCACGAGGCCCTAATCAAATTGTACAATCCAACTCACATTTATGTGCACCATCTTGCACTTTCAAAAACATAGCGCATATAAAAATAAATGCTAACATATATTTATTTGGGGAACCTACTTGACATATAAAACAATTAGAATTGTAAATGAATCTATGTTGAATGTACGACACTTATATTTATGTACCCATCGAGTAGCTGTTCATGAAATACTGTGTATGAAATGAAAATATATGAAATGCATGGTACTATATGAAATGCTTCGTATGTAATATTCTACGCATGTATGTAATATTCTACGGAGAAAAATAAAAATAAATAAATGCAAACATGTATTATCTATTATGATATGAAGGTGAAGATTGAGGCCCTTAACGACTCCCAACAGATCGGCCTCTGCCTGTACAACGTGGTAATTCTCAGCGGTGTCGGCCTAACCCTTTCATTGCTATTGGAGGACCAGGTTGTTCCCCTGTATGGCGTCACTTCAGGTTGCATCATTCTGGGAACGCTTGTAACCGAGCTTATCATCTTCGTTCCAAAAGTAATTATTGCTTTTTTGCTATTATGCATACACGTCTATATGTTTGTGACATTAAGTTCATTCGATAAATCAGAGACGCCAAAAAGTTTTTTTTTCAATTGCATACTTTGTTTATATGCACAGTTTTTAAAGTGATTGCACCAGATTCAGTTTACATACATAAATGGTTATTTAAATAATGTAAATAATATACATAGTTGGCACATTTTAACTTCATACGTTGAGATAAAACCTGTGTGGCATATTTTCAGCTCCATGCCGTATACAATAAAATTGAAGAAAACCCAGTAGCTGCCAAGCCAGGACCTAGTTCCGCTAACTTTGGCGAGACTTCGACGACCGGTATTCGGAAAAATACAAACATGCTGCCCACATCCGAGTCGTGAAATTGTTTCCCCTACTTCACATGTTTGTCTCTGAGTCAGGAAAATTGTGGCGTTTTTCTCTATATCATTATTGAAAAACTGGTTATGTACATGCTTGTTTGGCCAAGTTTAAATATTGCTAGATTTCAATATAAATGGATTTGGTAGTTAAATTTAGGTATACATGTATTCCTAAAGGTATATTCCGAATATTCATTTTTATATCTTTGTCTACCATCTTGACCGACATATTTTCCAAAATCTTGCCTGTAAAGGGATGCCCAATAAAGAAAGGGTGGCATCACGCAGATTTGTGAAATACAATGTCATCGTTACATAGACATGCAAGAGCATTTGTAAACACCGTTATGACTCAATATATAATATTCTAGGCTAGAAGCTTTATTGTAAGCTTTATACATGACATAAATGTTGTTGTTGTCGTTGTTGTTGTTTATTACTCAATATGTTTGGCATTATTAATGTTGGGACATTCCTTCAATTTGTGAAATAATAACTATTAAATTTAATGCTGGGACACTACACAACTAAGATTTGTTTAAGCTTTCTAAATATTTGGATAGTCTTTTCCAACTTTGCTAGTTTTATTACCATTTGGACGGCACTTTAAAAAGTACCACATTTATTGGTGTTAATCAGATAAGGGAGTTGCAGTGTACAATCACTTTAACATTTTCAAACTCGAAAAGTGATAATTCTGCGGAATCATGCGATATCTCATGGAAGATTGCCCATTCAATGTGGCCTATATATTACCAGTCTGGGTCAACATAACAAACCAGTTGATTATATTGGAAACTCTTCCAGTAACAACGAAATAGCTGAAAATTGCAGATATAATTCACAATTCGTCCCAACGTTCGTGAGTCAAGAAAGTTAATTAGGAAGGAGTGCTGGGGCATACTCCGCGTTTACACATAATCTAGTCTCTTGCTCGGAAAGGACCTCATAAACTTCGAAATACACACACATAGCAAACCAGTTGTAGATAGTATCATATAGAATCTTACACTCGTAAACTTAAAAAGAAGTACCGTTTTTCAGTACCCTGAGTTTATTTGTTAAAAGTAAAGATGTATTTTGTTTAAATGGAATGTTTGGAAATCTTACCATGAACAACTGAATTGTATTAGGAAGATATTGAACCAGTTTCAACTTGAAAACAATATGCGGATGATATGAAGAAGAGTAGTATAATTTGTTACGTCGGACATGAGCCGCTCGGACATATACTAAATCATAAACAAGATATAAACGACTTTAACAGCACGGACTTAGTAAAAACAATTGCTTTATTTTTACAAGAATGTGTACAGTCAATCATGTTTGCTAACCTCTACAAATATGAGCCCGCAGTAAACACAGTGATTGATTAATATGCTGATTAATTAGAGCAATGTAATAATTTCGGTAAATGTTGTAAAAAAGAAATACATTCATAATAAGTATTTACTGCAGATTTAATCATATATTTAATTATTAAGTATTTTCTTATCCCAATATTGATATATTAAGGTCAGTCAGGAAACTCAATTATCAGAAAATCGTTGTATGGTCCTGCATAGTTCCTACTTGTTCGAGGAAAGGGGCATTTAGAAAATAAACTGACTGAACTTTTTGTGATCAGACTAGATTGTTAGCAGAGAGAAAATGATCCAATATAGCGAAAGACCATTGACAAATCGCTTTTAAAATACGGTTGCGAGTATAGTGGCATGTTGCAACATTTAAAAGTAAAGAAGTTAAAACAGCAGAAAAAGATGAGTGTCAATGTACTATTGGTCTAATGATTATCTGTTTTTGAGTTCAATCTTCAAATACAAAATAAATACAACTCAACAAAACAAAGGATATTAACTTTTGTTTCTACTTTAAAATACTCTGTCAAACCAGATTTCCCTTATCGCGTCCATGAATTCATATCGAGATGTTGGAGCGATCTTAACCAGTAACTTTGTTTTACCGTACAAGTAGGAAAACTAGTTACCCCATGGCCAATTAATACTACCTAGTAAAGATTTAAATAAATTATCTAGAAGACCATTCTATAATGTTATGCAGCTCTAAGCCTTACGGTTCAGAGGTGATTTGTTGTTATTGAATTGTATAAGTAACATGAGACCCCAAGTGTGTTGCAACATTTGGTCTCAGGAGCATACTTTGAACAAACTTGCACATATACCAGTGCATGACGTTTAATAACAAACATCAAAGCTCTAAGCGTTATAATTTAGGGGAATAAAACAAATAATGTGTATATATATGTTAGAACATTAATTTCCTTCATGGCGGTGTTACTTTTGACCGGGGGAAATGACTTTAACAAAGTTGGTACATGACCATCCAATGGTGTTTAATGACAAATACTTAACTTTTGGGCCTTTTCACTATACACATAAACGAGTAAAGGTTACCAACAGGGTGGAACCAATTTTGAACTAACTTGGTAGAGGACTGCAGCAACATTTTGCATAACAAATACCAAAACTTTGAGCTTTGACGTTTCAGAGAAGGAGATTGTTCAAATTGTCACAATATACATATCAGGCATAACTTGGACCCAGAAGGATTATTTTGAGAAACTTTGTAGAGAACTACCATACAGTGCTAAATACCAAATATGCAATGGTTTGGCCTTGCGGTTCCAGAGAAGCATTTTGTTTCTACTCTTTACATCTATGTTTATCTTTGGTGTCCTACCGTAACGATTTGGACAACTATTAAAGACCCCAACCGGTTTAGAAGAATATGATTTTTGTGGCAAACTGTTGACGATACCTAATACATGACAAAAGACGGCGCATTCCGTTGAGCCACCCAACATAATAAATCAACATGAACAATTGGTACTTAGGTGAACTGCAAACAAGATTGTCAGATGCCGGGTATAAACTCCATAGTAATATCACAAACCCGGTGAATCTCAGCATGCGACAAACAACGTTAGCTGCCAAACTGTTGAAGTTGTCATTACAGACTGTACCCCACTTGTTGTTGTAGAAAACCTCGAGACACCCCTGGCTAGGCCTGGATCCATTCACTAGTCGAATATCCGGGACTGAAACAGGAGAACATGTATTACAAGGACGTCACAAGGCAAATAGAAAGGGCAATTTTACTGATAAGAGCAATAATGACTCAAATGGTGGATCCAGAGCTTTGTTTTACATGTGGTATAAACTACCATGCATAAAGCTGTTATAGAAAACGTAAGTAAGTTATTATACACTTTTGAACACTCGAACCCAAGTCACTAACTGCATCCTCGGTGTTACTAAATAGACACGAACAGATTGATACATATTTCAAGCATGCTTTAAGTTGTTTTACCACGGATAAGGTATAAAATTAGCATACATGCTACTATATTTGGATGAAAAAGCAGTCACTTACCTCAAGCAAACATCAATAACATTGTCTTTGTATTGTTAATTTTAGCTACCTCTTTTAATATTAAAGTGAGTTTTCAATTGTTTAATATATTTTCTTATGACAGTTTTTCTAATGGGTCAGCTTTTCTCAAAAAAAGAAATGTATTGTAAATTTAAAGCTTGTGATTGTATGGTATATTGAATGTGTGCAATTGACCCATTATGAAAACACAGTAAGTTGAAATACGCTTGAAGATTTTGAAATTGTTTATGTCTAAACAATTTACGCAAAACCGAAAACATAATGTTATTACATAACAATACAAAAAAACAATACAAGTATTAATGTTACAACAGTATGTGTAACAGTATTTTGGAAGAAACACATTACAATATTGAGAATCAAATTCTTTGACGTATCATATCACATTTATACAATAAATGAATGCGAATGTCTTATAAACGTATGCAAATACATTATTGACTTTTAAAATTTAATATAATAAAACAATCGACACTTTTGACAGATGAAGCTTCAATGTATTTTACGGATATAAACTTGCCAGCTTGAGATCCAATAACTACTAGTTTTTATTGCAAAGAACATGTTTTTGTCTGGATTCCCCTTTCGGTTTATTAATAACGACACCATAGCAGCACACATCACCACCATCATGTTTTGGCAAAGGAGCTTATGCTTTCTTACTAAGACCCATGCTTTAAACGTAACAAAGCAATATACGTTTTAAACTGTTTGCAAAACATTTAATCACTATCCAGGGCTCACTTTGGTCTTCGTCGAATAATTGACCAAATAAGTATAAGGTAATGTCTGTTAGATAACCACTCTACTATGGAATGCCGACATCATAAGTTTACTAAATGAAAGCGGTTACACATTAACTGCAGTTTGTCAATGCGGCAGGTTCAATGCGTGACAGTCCCCTTATTATGTATTATTCTTTTTTTAAATAGTGCATCACGGGACCAACCTGTGAATACTGTTCAAGTTCTCCTGATATTTGACAAGCTGGACCCAGTACTTTCCGAACTTTTCCTACATGTCAGGTTTTAATCGGATTTTGGGTTGCCTTATTTTCGACGCAATTGCAGTATTTTTGATTATGGTTTTAATATAAAATCAACTACATGTATAATAGACAATTAAACCGGGCTTTTTCCGTTTTCGTCATAATTATTCGGGATTAACTACAGGGCTAGGCGCAACTGATTTGCATACGCTACTTTGAAGAACATTTCTTAATTATACGGATTTAAAACCTTGAAAGTTCGTGAGAAAGTTTTAACATGATTACATTTTAGTTTACTAAAAGTTTGAACATGACTACATTTCAGTTAACTAAAAGATACTCATATAATTACTCATAACGTATTTTTTTATGTACATTTGATTTTAAATATGATCCTTAACTATCCAGGATATGGAACCTAGTTAAAGACTTATAATATAGGTCAATTTATCCAAATAGGCTGTTATATTGACAATCATTTTGCTTAATAGTTCAACGAATAGTTNACAAATCGCTTTTAAATTGCCTAAATATATAAACGTATGCAATGTGTAAAGAAAACGTATAAAATGCTCAGCGCCACTATCAAAGATAAAACAAAATCCAAAGAAGTTTATCATATAAACTTTTGTTAAAACATTTCTTTTTGGTGATCAGTGTTTTACATTGGTTTAAATTTAACGTTGATTTCTATTGACGACTGAATTTTATAAAATGAGATATGCTTTTTATGATTAATTTTTATGTATATGTAATCATGTTCAAGGCTTACAAACTAGACCGTATTTCTTTAACAAAATGATGTCTATACAGTTGATGCAGATTTCAATGGAATATTGAAGGTCCAAATTGAAGCCCTGAACGACTCCCACCAGATCGGAATCTGCCTTTACAACGTGGTGATTCTGAGCGGGGTCGGCCTAACTCTCTCCCTCCTGCTTGAACGTCAGGTGGTTCTGCTCTACGGCGTCACTTCCGCCTGTCACATCATAGGCACCTTTGTCACGGAGATTGTGGTTTTTGTCCCAAAGGTAACATATGTGGATTAATTTTGGGATGCTTATGCTTGAGTTATTAGATTTGTTCTTGCTGCAAGAAAACACAATGTGATGAAACGTAAATTAAGTTAGTAAAAATGCCTTACTATGATGTTCAAGCTGGTCCTTCGGTGTGTGGATATTAAAGCAGTTACAAACCAGGCGGTGTTTTCCCTTCAGTAGCATACAACATTAAACCAACCTTGGACATTTCACGGAGACAATAATAAAACCATAGCTTGTGTTGTTGTCAAAATAATTATCATTTGCGGTTAATGGATTATTTATCTCTTTAAATACTGGCGATAGAAGAATATATGTTGTATGAACTATTAAATTTAATGACTATGATAATGATTAAATGGATGTTTAATTACGATTTACGACCATAATTATTAGTATAAAGCTGTTTTATGTTAAAGCTTTATTCATTTACATATATTTCGAGTAAATCCTCAAAATTAATAAAAACTTTAATATAAAAGTAATACTAAAAAATGTGCTATTTAGTATATCAGTAATCTGACCGATAATGTAACATTTAACATATGCAGGTCCGTGCCGTGTACACCAAGGTTGACTCAGTCCTGGGCAATTGTATTCCTGCCCCAGTACTACCATGGCGGGCTCGATGATACACAGAAAGACGACTGCGCCTATACAACCTGCCATCAAGCCCGGTGGCAATTAATTGTATTCGTATTCAGTGTCCATTTGAATAAATTGGTAACTTAGCGAGCTGTCGTTTTTTTATAATGAATACGTCCTATAGATTTCGTGTTGAAATTGTTTCTAATTTGTAAATAAAGACAAATTCAGTGAATACATGTTTATATATTCGAAGTTTGGTCTTATCTATACAAACGTCACATACGTTCTTTTGAAAATATTTTGAATGTTTACATTTAAAGAAACTTACCGAGGACAAGGATTGATATAAAGTAGAAGTCATCTGTTTAAGTTTATTTTGTGATACTTAACATTGTAAAAAAAAATATGTAAAAAAAACTAAAGTGTAGTATGAGGCTTTGCAAGTTGAAAAGGAATTTTTGTGTTGATTGCGTACACAGCGGACAGGGTAAATCCTGGCCAGCCTGCGCTTATGCCGCATATAGCATAAGACCGGCACAAAATCTTCTATTTAAAAGGAGTGTTCTAGCGGAAGAAGAAGACCTATTTTCGAATGACGAGGCTCAATAAGAGTTATTATGTTTCCATATATAGGATATCATATTCAACATGTTTTATTAAAATGGTCATTGTTCTGAATTAATACTCGTTATACATTTCGTGAATAAAATAATGGTCTGCTGGTTGAATAAATATGCGACCTTTTCTATTAATAAATATGCATATGTACTCGTACATTTTTGCAGACCGACACTTACCACGGTATGATTTTATCGAGTAGTTTTTTCAAGGGTGACAACTTGCATATATTTGCCTATGACTTTATGAGACAATAATTTCCCTTCTATCTGCGTGTAGTTCAATATCTCAATATATCTTTATATATATATATATATTTTTTTGTATATGCATATGTATGTATCACATTTGTCAAAAGTTCAAAAGAATAGTATCAAGATATCTTAATTAACTATGAAAATATGCATTATCAACACTATATTATAGATGTCAATAGTCGAGAAAATGACTTAAAATAAAGCTTTAGAAATTCAACCATTTGGACTCCTATTGCTTATAAATTTAAACTTTTTATTTCTTTTCAGAGAAATGCTTTACTGGTCTCATCACTTGATGACGTTTCTCTGATTCAACGATTCAACATGCGCAAGTGAAACTCGGCGTACATATTTCTTGTTATTAAACTTGATTCACACGATTATACCACCGAAAATTGACGCATTGTCATATAGTAGAAATAGTACAGACATAATTAAAATGGCACACGTTTGTTTTGTCGTGTTGGTGTTATTGATTTTCAAATGTAAATGATACATTAAACTACGTTATTTGCGTTCGTGTTCGAAACAGATAATAATATAAATGCAACGCATATCAAAAAGTTTAACAATAGATTGGGAAATTGACTGTAATCGATCACAACAAACCATTTCGGTTAGTCCATTAAAATCAACATTTGTATTAAAGGGGCTTCTTCATAGCGGTTCATGCGATTCTTCAATAGTGAGCGCGTAATTTAACAAACATCCTATATTAAATTGACCGAACAAAGATGAGGTGTTCGCACCAATACTATTTTGGCCAAGGTTGTGTGGACACGTGTCTTCGTTTAAGCCATATAAAATTAAAGATAACCATCCAAACTAGTAAATTGCCATTTATAGATACACATGTGTAGATATATTCAGATACGTACGAAATATATGCGTTGTTCTGTGTAAATGTGGTTCATAAACAAATATAGGAATTCTTACAGATGTTGTATTCTTTCGGTTGAATACTTATGTTGTTAAATATGTTCTGTGTTTGGATACACAATATATTGCGATAAGCCGATGAGCAATAGCTTTCTATTAATCAGTTTTGCAGTCGTTAGAGAAACAGCTGCTGATGACGACCCTGTTAACGCATGGTTTATAGAACAACATGAATTAGACTAGCAGTTTGCATAGTATGTTGTTTGAGTAAAATGTGGTGATGTTTTAATTTGATTTTAAAACGGATGTCACGATATTCTTGTATTTATTCTGTAACTGATGGCATAAAATATTCGGTTGAATAAGGAGTAAACATGCTGTTTGTTCCACTAATCCGGCAGACCCTATTTTTTCCGCGCCAATCCTCAACTTTTTATATATATTCAAGTTTGAGTTTTTGGATGACCCTTGCTATATTTGATCAGATCTTGTAAATTATAGTTTACTCATACAGAAAGAATGTTAAACAGAGATCCTAGAAACCCTTCATATTGATGACAAGGAAGTCGTGGATGTGAAGCATCAAAGGTGCGCAAATTAACAGTATAATTTGCGACACAGGTAAAACAATATGTAACATGCTGACAGAAAGGCTAATCTAATAAATGAAGTTTAAGTATATGTCACTGATTGACTTTGTAAGGCATATACTGTTGTTTAATAAAGCAATAACACCCACTCATACTGATATGCTTACACCACTGGTTATTGTGTGTGTTTTTTCATTATTTGTAATACCGTATGCTGTTAACATCAAACAATACATTCTTTTAATCGTTTGTACAGCACACAACTTCATCCTCCAAATCCTAAAGATTTACGTAACAGCTTAGCTAACACGTAAAAATATACGTTGCCGGACACATCAGAAATGTGTTAACTTCAGATTGATACTCGCTATTCTAAGGTAGTAAATTAAATGTGCCACTATTGTGCTTAAAATGCACCAGGTTGGCACTCGCTATACAAAGGTGGTTAATTAAATATGCCACTATTGTGCTTAAAATGCACCAGGTTGGCACTCGCTATACAAAGGTGGTAAATTAAATATGCCACTCTTTTGCTGAAAATGCACCAGGTTGGCACTCGCAATACGAAGGTGGTAAATTAATTGTGCTGGTCTTACACGTCGAGGATGCTTTCCTCTCCACTCTTACAATGTTATTCTTGATGCTTTTTTCCTCAGAGTGAACTGGGGATTCAAAGACAACAATGGTGCAGTTCATCCCATCACAAATGCATTTTACGAAGCTACTGGCGCTACCGCCCAGTATGCTGATACAAATTTCAAGGCTGGTCGATTTGAGTATAAATATGGGGCCAGAAAAGACACTGGACGGTATCAGTTTATTCTTCTTATTAAGGGTATGGACCATTTCCATAGCAACACTCTTTTGCTGTGGATACACCGCTGTGTTACCATGACAATAGCATCTGGTATATTGCTAAAATGTATTCTGCTCAACACTATAGCCGAAAGAGAGTTTTTAGTAAACTAGTCGTTATGAAACGAATGCTTTCCTTTCACTATTTCTACTCTTAGATTGTTTTGGTTTCTAATACATACATGTATTAATCCTGTAAACGTGAACAATGTTATTAAAATGGCCGTTGACAATACATGTTTGAATTAAGTGTTGCAAGTGCAAAATGCCTTCATTTATTTGTGCAAGGCCTTTATCGTACACAGGTAAAGATTGAATTCTGAGCAGGACATTAGTAAAGACTGGTGTAGGGAAAGCATTTGTATTATTTCTAATTTCCAAAGGAACTGGTTTGCATTGTAACTCTAACTGTAGTTAATAGGTTATAGGAAAAAGATGTTCAACTTTGTGAAGAAAGCATGAAACTTTGTTTATAACCATTTTAAGGTATGCTGAATTCAATTAAAGGTGTGGACACGCGATTAGATAACTATATAGGCCCTAAAACGAGGCTCCAAAAGGGGGCCCGTTTTTTATTTTTTATTTTGTAGTAACAGGAAAGAAAACAAAAACAATAAATATTTTTGTCATTTACTATTGTTTCTTTATCTAGAAATGTAACAATATATATTATATCAAACAGTTTTTTACTAAGAACACAGTAAAATTAAAAATGAGGCCCTAACAGGGGGGAAATTCAAAAAGTATGGTTTACATAGACATTTAATGCTTAAAAATATTCACTTATTGAGCTTACATATAATATTTGACTAAACTGATTTTATTAAATGCCCTACAACTTTGTAAATGCAAAACTAAACAATTGATCCGCAAAAATAAACGGGGCCCCTAATGGGGAACACTAAAGTAATACCTCTCTGGTAATGCAA
>VMBQ01006726.1:37258-47644 GCA_007657795.1 Dreissena rostriformis | reverse complement strand
TTTCATCTGTAAATACTATTTTTACATCCATGTTTATATATACTAACTGGAAAATGTCATTTTTTTCTTCTTTATTCTTTAAATGTTTTTTCAACACAAAATTACATGCATTAGATATTTAAGAATTTAGATATCTTGAATCTAATTATTGCATTTTACATGGTTGCATTATGTTATTTTGTTTATTTCTGATTGCATTACATGATTGTATTATTGTTCATAATTGTATATGTATTTGTTTGCAATCTCGAAATAAAATGTGTTGAAATAAAAAAAAAAAAATACTGAGAAATAAAGAATATTTTCTAAAGTTTTTACTTTGTCTTAAAACCATTTGTTTTCTAAAATGTGGTAACATTCAGTAAACTTACGGCGATTAAACACATACAATATTTAACATTAATTTTAAGTTTAATTTTTTCCTAAGAATATTTTGTGGCTTTAAACTAACATTCCAATGATATTAAAAAATGTTATTACTTATTATATGCACTTGCAATAAAGCATCTTTTTAACTCGCCAAACCTCTATCAGTATTTAACACATTCTGGCACAAACTCAAATACAGTAACCTTATATTTTTATCAAGAGCAAAATGACATTTTTTTTTAAAAATAAAGTTTTATTTTCTTTAAATATGTTTATATGTTGCTTTACTAGTAAACCAATTTCATGAAGTCAGTGTGATACTTATAATTGGTATGACAGTGACCCTTGATAAGTGCACCCATGGTTATATGTTGTTTACATATTGACAGGTGTCATCTAAAATTAGGACCTTACTATTCATATTTTGGTCACAATGAGATAATGTGTTCATACAAGATAATGATCTAATAATTTATAAGACACGGTTTGGCAGCAAAATTGCAACTTCAACTCTTACTGAGAGAACATTGTATAATTGGCATTATTTCTCATTTGCCACACTTAACTAATAAAATGTCACTTTTTGTAATGTTTTCTGTTTAAGTTAATTTTGTTTATCAAGTAAATTTTAATGATTATTTCTAGATATTTAATGCAAAAAATAACCGCTATATACACACATGTATATTCAAACAGTAGTACAACAAAAGAGCTGCTCATGGCGAGCCTCCTTCTGGATTCATCGATAAATTATGCCATCAAAGATAATCTCTAAAACTGGGAATGCAAAAACCAGAGCTCCATGATGTTAACATGTTAATAGTTAAAAAGTATTTCATATTCGTATGTTGCTACGAAAACATCTACAAAAACAAGCTATATATGAGCCTTGCTCTGTGAAAATGGGGTTTAATGCATGTGCGTAAAATATTGTCCCAGATTAGCCTGTGCAGTCGGGAAAGGCTTATCAGGGATGACTCTTTCCGCCTTAACTGGATTCTTGCTGAGAAGAGACTTTTTTTAAACAGAAAATATCTTAAAAGGGGAAAGTGTCGTCCCTGATTAGCTTGTTCGAACTGCACAGGCTAATCTTGGACGACACTTTGGGCACATGTATTTAACCCCCTTTTCACAGTGCACAACACATATCTTTCATTGATCTGATTTCTCCAGGCCTCTCCGAGGACAGACTGGACAGCGTCGCTAGCGGCTGTGACATCACGGAGAACATATCCGAGTCCGCCTTCATACCGCCGCCTGACTACAACTCAGTGATGAACGACACGGCGGACACGGAGGCGGACACAGACGAGGGCTCGTCCAGCCTGCCCAAGCTCCACCTCTCCACCTCCCCACCCAGCAGCTCCGAGTCTGTGAGCAGCAACACGAGTGCAGACAGACTAATGGGCCCAATAAAGACCAAATAGGTGTAGTGAAACAGGAGTTGAAATTTGGGGGCGACCTGTCTGGTACAGAATATATGAGAACATTCTTATCTCGATGATGTTGCTTTTCACATTATAGCATGTTTATCTGTTATTCATTAAGTCTAGTCTCTTGTGTCTTTTTGTGTACAGATTGAAGGTCAATCTTTTTTAGGATGAGGTAATTTTTGCTTGGCTATCAATACCATGTCTCGATACAGTCTGTACAAACCATGGGCTTTAATGTGAGTGGTAAATGAGAAGGCGATATGATAGCCTTTACACGATACATTTTATTCAGCTGTGTGTATATTAATTCACAAACTACTTATTAAACATGTGTCCAATCATACTTTCTTGATGCACCAACTCTATGTCCAAAATCTTGTATAACCATCCTTGTTCAATTTGTTTGTCAATCTTGTTATTTTAATGCAGTTAATATTCTATTCTTATAAATATTCCTGTACATAATTTTTTGTATATAAAGGAATTGTTATGATTCATTTTTAAACTACTAATTGCAAATATTCTCCTGAACCATTGGGAAATGACAGTTCAGTGTTTGCAATTTGTTCTTCTCTCTGTAATATGTATAAAATATTTTTCTTAAATGAATCTCTGTTTTTTGTATGATTCAGGTCATTTCTTCATTGTTTTGTTTTATAGTAAAATACGCAGAATTTATATTGTTGCACTTTGTGCGTTGGCTTAAACTTTATTTTTATGCCCCTGTCACCTACTGAGAAGCATATAGCAATTGGCCTGTCCGTTCATTTTTCAATCGGTCTGTATGAGGTTTACCAAAAATGACTTGTTTCATCACTTATGTTTCCTACAAAGCCTTTAGACATGGGTTATGTATTTGAACACTATCAACAGAACGTCCTCACCTGACCTCATTTTGACCTTGGTATACCTACTTTTGGACTTAGACATATTCAAATAGGCCGATACATCAATACAGACAAGGCTTCCACCAGGAGCATACGTGTTCATTAAGCACAGCAACTTGTTTCCATATGGTAAGCTGCATTTTGATAACATCCTATTCCAATTCATATACATGTATGTTACAATTTTAATCAGATTTTATAATTTATGAGACAATATCCTCATTGTGATAAATATTTTTTATGCCCCCGGTAGGGTGGCATATAGCAGTTGAACTGTCCGTCAGTCTGTGTGTCCGTCCGAAAATTTTAACATTGGCCATAACTTTTGCAATATTGAAGATAGCAACTTGATATTTGGCATGCATGTGTATCTAATGGAGCTGGACATTTTGAGTGGTGAAAGGTCAAGGTCATCCTTCAAGGTAAAAGGTCAAATATATGGCGTCTTTCCGTCCGAAAACTTTAATATTGGTCATAACTTTTGCAATATTGAAGATAGCAACTTGATATTTGGCATGAATGTGTATCTCATGGAGCTGCACATTTTGAGTGGTGAAAGGTCAAGGTCATCCTTCAAGGTCAAAGGTAAAAAAAAAGCAGCACGGTGGGGGGCATTGTGTTTCTGACAAACACTTCTCTTGTTTTTGCATGTTTATGGTATTTTGTACTTATTTGACAAAATTTTGCACATTTTGTTTAACAATAGAAAAAGCTTTGATTAAAAAAACAAAAACAAAACAGAAAAAAGCAGGTAATTTTGTGAAGTAAAATGTAATGTGCTGGGAACATAAAAGTTATTCACTTTGCAGAGTTTATATTTGTAATTTTATTATCAGTCTGCTGTCTGTAGATGCTTGTTTGCATCAATATGTCAGTTAAAAAACTTAAAATGAGTAAATATTGTTTTAAAACCTGTCTTTTGGGCTTTTGCTAATAAAATATATGTCTACTTAAGTGCGCCTGACATTTGAATGTATTGTTGAATACTTAACTTATGCATGCCTGATATTTAAATGTTGTGATACAAGAATTGCTTGCCAAGTTTGATCTAATAAGGAATGCATTAACATTTATTTCACACTATTAATTAAACTAAATTTGTAAATATATCTGAAAGATAACATAATTATATGCTTTAATGATTCAATTATGCTTTGTTTATTTATTGATTGTAAGAAATTGGTAAGAATATTGAACAACAACCATGTTTGAGCATATGATTTCATTGTTTGAAGACTATACCTAGTTGCAAATACTTCAGCACATTAACTTCAAACTTTTGTATCATATCTTATTATTATTAAAATAAGGATATTCAGTCTTTTGCAAATTTTGAAATATTTTAATGAAACAATTCAATTTACGATTTTTTAAAGATAACTTGTAATTGCATGAGCATATTATAGAACATTCTTTAATGCTGCTATAGGTCTATTTGAGCTATAATAGTTTGTTTAAGTACACTGGGTTTGTTTTGAATTATTAAGGGCTTCAAATACAATATTTATTATATTTATTTATTTGATAATATGTGCTTTGTGAATTTGTTTTGTTTGAAAAGCTATGTACAGTTAAAGACGAGATTTTGCCAAAGAAATAATGAATATGCTATATTAAAATACATCGGAGGTTGTTTTCAAGGATTGAAACACTGTTCTGTCTACAGAAAGATAGTTTCTTACTGTCCGTTTAATGATCTACATGTATACTGCAACTCTTGTTAAATTGTTTTTGGTTATATTAGTCTATACTGTATATACAGAATCGTTGTACATTTGTGTATTCAATAAAACGTAATTTTAAAACAATCGTTTTTCTTAAATATCACTCAATATCTCACTCCTACAACAATGCCCTTATCCGATTGGCTTAGAGCGGTCACGTGCCCATGGTGTATTTTCCATACACCCCGAGTAATTTCCATACACCATCATGATACACCTATCAACGTAAAACAAAATGGCGTCTGTTTGATAAGCTGCTAGATAAGCCTTGTTAGTAGGCTATATGATGTTGTTTTTTTACATATGTACTGGGAACCAATTAAAATATCGATTGCAACTGAAATTGTGCTGTATTTTAGATTGATGACACTATTTCAGCTTTAACAGGAGTCATAAAAAAAACAAACTTAATATAAACGACACGCTTACCTCAATGACAACTTCAATCCAATGCTTATAATAATAAAGTTACAACGATACGCACTTCCATTTTCTGTTCTTGCATCCCTTTCTCGAAATATATTTAAAACCACACTTTTAATAAGTTAATAACATTGTATCGAATGCTAACAATTCCGAATAAAAAAACGATTTACGAAATCGTAATCCTCTCGGAGCGAGTTATTTTATTCCCATCGAAGTTTACAACTATGCATGAACAACACACAATCCGAAATACGTTTTGGATTCGTTTGATTATTTAAAAATTATTTTACTGTTAAATTCATATTCCACGTCCCACTTGTTGTCCTTAAACTCTGAAAATCTAACATAAACAAGTGAATTTCGTCACATAAAATTACGTCACACGAGATACGTCATAAATTGCGTCATCAATTGAATGAAAAATAATAGTAAGGAAAGCCGCTTCGGACATAAATATATATAAAACACACCAAGGAAAAGGTAGTCGGTGAGATATAATCGTTACACTGTTAGTAACTAATGGTGTATGGGATATACACCCTCAGTAATGGCATACCATACTCGAGCTTCGCTCTCGTATGGTATGAAATTACTGAGGGTGTATATCCCATACACCATCAGTTACTAACAGTGTAACTAATATTATCATTTAGACTAGCATGAACACGAACATGTGTAACGTCATTATTTGTTGTTGCATAAATGACGTCACCAACATTGGGCGACGTCATTTCCGCTGCATCCAAAATGGCGACGAATACCGTCTGGTTTATGTTGTGGCTGAATATCTCTTTATTAAGAAATATATATGCTACAATTGATCTGAACGTACATCACCTTCAATTTGTTGCGGACCATATATCGAAAGACGAGTGCCTGACACTTGCAATGGCGTTGAAACAGACGACATTTGAACTTTCACCAATCTCAAACGTAACTATTGATACACACAAACCGTGTATCGCTTTACTTTTAAAATGGGACAGAACCGATGGTTTTGGAAAGACGTTCCAAGATTTAACTCTCCGACTTAGACAGATTGGCCGCCATGATGTAGCGAGTAAACTGGCCAAAGTTGTATACGGTAAAGAAGCAGACGACCTGGAAAAGCAGTTTCTAAATGACCCTTTCAAAAAGAACATTCCAAAGGATTCCTATATGTTAGATCAAGAAACAAAGACGAAACGACCTACTTTCAACAGCACTGAGAAGAGGGCCAGACTTAGCGTGTTTGAAATAGTCAGTATCGCCGCGGGATCATTTACAGCATTCGTTATTCTTGTCTACATATTATATCGGTTTTTCGGCACGGCAATTAAAACAAGTTTTCAGAAATTCGCGCCTGAATTTCTCGTCGAGTGGGTAGACCTTGTACGACGAGAGCTAGGATTTCTATGTCGTCGTACGAAACGGAAGTTCTCTCGTGACATCGTCGGCGCGCGCGGCCTCGCCACAGACAGGGCAAGCGTGATGAATCTGAACAGAAACCTGAACAACTATCTACACGGTAATCTCCCCGATACCGTCGTGTACTTCAATAACCTCCTGAGATGAACAGACTGCAGACACTTTTTTCAATCAAAGTACCATGTGGTGAAGTAATTAAGAATCAATGACTATTATGATTGAATTGCTTTCTCTCTTTTTTTATTGTGCCCCTAATTTAATTTAATTTTTGTCCAAATGATTCAGAACAATTTGATACTGCGATTGTCAACTAGTCGGTTTTCATATGCAGTTTGTTTAAAACCAGTATGATATGTACTAGTATGCTATAATTAAAACGGAAAACACAATATATATTTTATAGTTTTGAAGTTTTTTTTTCTATCCTTTAAGTGGCACACTAACCTTCTAACAATAATGAAAGCTATATATTATAGTGAAAACTTCGACTGTAGGTCTGCGACTGCTCTTAGAACAAACATTAGATGTTGCATCTATAATAGTTCATTATAAAATGTAACTGTCTGACTTTTTCTTTGTAAGTTCTAAATGATTTTCATGAGAGTGATTGACGGTTACATGCTTCCACTCAACGGATTTAATAAGTGGGCACTTACAACCGCAAACAGTGGCACTTTAAAGTATTTTAAAGCTCAGTGAAGTGCATTTTTGAGACATTAAAAAACAGTTCTTTCTGTTTCAATCACGTGCATGAAAAACATTTATGGCATCAATTAAAAACCACTAAGTAAGACTTTATAGTATTCTTTGTAAATTTTCGTGTTTTTTTTTCCTCACTAAATCTGCATACAGTTTTAGTTTGTTAGTGAATATCTTTGAACTCCGGCAAACGTCAGCTCGTGAAAAAGCTACGCTATTCACTTTTTTAAAAGAACTTGTTTGATTTTCTTATTTTGAAAAATGTCATATAATTTACTTACACGACTGTAATATTTTAAACATTTTAAAATAATTATAATAACAAGGAAAATGAAAAAATAAATAAAGCTATGTTCCGGCTCTGGGGTGCGAACCCAGGACCTAAAGAAGCAAAGGCCAACATGCTACTGCTGCACCTTGCACGCTGAGTTTGGTTGGTCGATTAAACGCATTGCAGGTTATACATTTTTAAAATTACTAAATTGTTTATAAAAAGCGATACACACGCTTTATATTATTTTTCCTATTTCGAATAATTATTATCAAGAAACAATACACGAAAATATATTCTAACATTTTCTTTGTCCGGAGTGTTTCTTTGCTTGTTTGAATAGATTTCTTATACCCATACATTATTTTATGATTCTATAAATATTTTTGAAAATTGTTTTTTTGGCAACCCTTAAATAAATCCCTTTAGAATAAATGTGCCGCGCTCTGTGAAAAGGGGGTTAAATGCATGTGCGTAAAGTGTCGTACCAGATTAGCCTGTGCAGTTTACACAGGCTAATCAGGGACGACACTTTCCACCAATAGGAATTTCGCGAAGAAGAGACTTCCTTTAAACGAAAGATACCATACAAGCGGAAAGTGTCGTCCCTGATTAGCCTGTGCGAACTTCACAGGCTAATCTTGGACGACACTTTACGCACATGCATTAAACCCCGTTTTCACAGAGCAAGGCTCAAATGCATTACTCGTTTCTACGACTTAAACATAGCGCAACCATGGGAAAAACACTGTTTATACAATTCGGGGCCATCCAATTGTCTTTCAAATGCCTTTATACATAAATAACACTCTTATCATCTGCTGCAAATCCAAACTTTGCGTCTCCTCCGACATTCATCAGTATTAGGAATTTTGAGAAATTCATACAGACTTTCAATGAAAAGCAATGAGCTACATTATAAAGCATTTAAACATTATGAATGTGTAAACACGATGAGCTGTAAAATGCGTAAATGAATACAATATTGTTCCGTCTGTTCTGTTATAAATGGCGAGTGTTAAACATATTTTTGTGTTAAAACGGAGAACGCGTGACAAATGCCATGACACAAAGACCCATATCTAATACATGATTCATAATCGTGTTTCTGATTATTTCAACAAAGATTTGTAATACAAATGTTTATAAACTCTATTTACCTTTCTGGAAACTTTACGAGCCCTAAAGATGCATATTATAATACATTGATGAGATCATACAATTCCAAAAAAGTTTAATAAACACTTCTTAACAACAATCTTATTTGTTGAACGTGTTATACCATATTACCGAAATTCCCTTTAAGATATGTCTTAAGATGATTAATTTAAATAATTTCGTTTTTTTGCGCGTCATGCGAATATGGGTCTTATGCTGTAGGCGGTCAGCGTAGCTACCTTGTCCGCTTACGAGACCACGGAATATTAAGTGACTTTATAGCAGGCAGCGTAGCTCCTGAGAAGACTGTGCGATTGTGCGGGCTTCTCTGGGGCTACACTGGAATTAAGCCCAAGTCTCACTATTGCCGGTGTAGCCCCGGTTCATCCCGGTTTGATAGAGCCGGTCGACCGGCGACTACCGGGATGATTGATGAATGTTTTTTTTTTAGCGCGGTCACATATATTCCCGGTGCTGCCCCGGTGCTGCCCCGGTTTACATCCCGGCAGAGTCCCGGTCAGCCCCAGTAGAGCTACGGTTTATCCCGGTGACGACCCGGCGAGTCCCGGTCGTGGCCGGTAGTGCCCGGTCGAGTCCCGGTCGTAGCCGGTAGCGTCCCAGTGGAGCCCCGGTGAAAGCCGGTGGCGTCCTGGCAGAGCCCCGGTGACATAACAAGCCGATGACGCCCCGGTTCATGCCGGAGGTATTAAACATTTTAATAGTTTGCCGGTGGAGCCCCGGTTGTCCCCGGTTCATCCCAGACGTTCCAGGTGGAGCCCCGGTAGACCCCGGATCACGCACCGGGGCTCCACCGGCATCGCAAAATGTGATAGTGAGACTGGTGCTTAAGACCCATTTTCGTATGATGTAACTTCTAATTTCAATTCTAATGACGTTCCTAAATCGCGCTGTGCGCTTTACGACTATGCTATCATACTTTTGTTCGCCCGTATCCAAATGGTTCATTGGTTAATAATTTCGGACGCAGTAATATTACAAAGTAATTGAACTCTTAATACAGCTATCTATTCGACTCGCTCTTTGTCTCATAGTTCATATTAATGATTAACAGACCACCAATTTCCGATTTGAGGCGTGCAATATGTGTCGACATTAAATCGTCTAATCTAAATAAAGCGGCTTTAATATCATTATCAATTCCACCACATTCCAAAACTTTCAATCTGCGTTTAGGTTCACGAATGCTGGTAAAATTCATAACTTTAGTCTTACATAAACAGTGTATTACGCCATAACGTACACTACAATTGATTGTTAATGCCAATTGATCCCTTGGCTTTTATTCTCAAATAGTGTGAGAATACAAATGCCAGTCGCGTTGGTCACAACTAAACACGCTTCTATGTTAACGTTCTGATGTTATCATAGCACAATACGTTGATTGGAGCCATTTCATGGTACCAAAGCGACGTTGATGATCGGAACCCTTTCATGGTACCAAAGCAGCATTACTGATCGGAACCCTTTCATGGTAGCATAGCGACGTTGGTGATTGATTCCCTGCATGTTTGCCCATAATACCATAACGACGATGATGTAATTCTCTTCCAAGTTTCCTCCACAGTCCATTAATTTTGTGTCTTTGATGATTGGTTCCGTTCTATGTTTCCTCTATGGTTTAAAATGTTTATTTTTATTACTTAGAGATGTAGAGAATATTTACATCGCGACTGCGTCCACTTTTTGAATAGATCACAGTGTGGCCATACCACGTGGTTCGTGACGTCATTTTGGCTAGCACGTCAAGTAAAAAAATGTAAACATTGCCTCCGCTTAGAAACTTCAAATCCACGTAAGTATCTTATTATTTACTCTTTTTTGACGAAATAATGCGCAGGCTAAGGGTAAAGTTAAGTACTACTCTCGGTTATATAAATATCTGACACCAGCTGAGTAGTTTTGTCTATCATTCGAGGCAAATTCCTAGATTTTACGTTACAATGCACGCAAGCACGACAAGCACATTTTAAATCTGCCAAAATATCCGTTTA
>VMBQ01006726.1:5139-30686 GCA_007657795.1 Dreissena rostriformis | reverse complement strand
CCCTTTCAGTGCTAATACGTATTTTATCACAAGAAAAACGCTTTTGATTAAGCTTTATGTTACATTCAAAACTAGTTTTTATACAGTGAGTAATATATGGCTTTATATAATGCTTTACTCAAAAGTTTAAAAACAAACCGATTATTCAAACACAAGTATTAACAGTACAACCGTCATTAGTAAATTGTCATTTTTCCAGGTCAAAATGTACCGTTTTAAGGAGAAACCAGACGTTTGACAGCAGATGTAGAAATTCCACAGAACCACAGAACCAGTTATACAACATGCCTGCATCCGAGCTCAATCTGCAGGTGAACATCTCCGTTGGCGGTGTCCCATTTAAGCAGGATAAGCAACTCATGTTCATCTTCTGGGGTATCATCTTACCTGTAATCGGCAGTTTTGGATTGATCGGAAACACACTTAACATAATTGTCCTATTTCGGAGGGAAATGAAGTCTACAACAGTTTATTTCTTACGAACTCTAGTCCTTACAGACGTAGGGATTATTGTCGGATGTATCCTAGGATTATCCAGTATCTCCATAACGCAGCTCTATCCCGACAATCCGGAAATGAACTACTACACTCACGTCATTTACCCGCACATGTACACGCCCATCAATTACATTGTTATGACGCTGCAATTCACCAACGTGTGGGTGACGGTGGCTGTTACAATTGAACGTTACATTGCTATATGCTATCCGTTCAGGGCCGTCTATTTCTGCAACAAGAGGAACGCTTTCATTCTGATCGGTAGTATTTCTGTTATTGCAATTGTATATAATATACCCCGATTATTTGCGACCAAAGTCACGGCATGCGATAATAGAACCGTCTGTTTAATGTCATGCGATGGCAACAGCAGTGATTGTCCTTCTGTTGTCACGACCAAAGTCACGACATGCGATAATATTACTGACTGTTTCACGTCATGCGATGGCAACATAAGTGATTGTTTTTCGGTTGTCACGACCAAGGTAACGGCATGCGAAAAAAGAGCTGACTGTTTCGCGTCATGCGATGGCAACAGAAGTGATTGTCTGTCGCTTGTCACTACAGATCTGGGTAAAACGGAGGGTTATGAACAGTTCTATACTGTCTACGCGTACATGGTCATCATATACATTGTTCCTCTGGTACTCCTCATTATATTGAACATTTTGCTAATCAGTGAGTTGATGCGCATGCGTCGGAGGAGATCAACATCATACATATTGCCGACCGCGAATGAGAACAGTGAAACAAATATGAGCATTGTACTAATTTTGATTGTTGTGGTCTTCATTGTATGCAAAACGCCATTTCTTGTCGCCCAGTTTTGGTTTCTAGGCCAAGACGAGTTAACAACGTGGATATGTGTGAGCAACACGCTGTTTGCTCTGAACTCTTCTGTGAACTTCCTAATTTACACAACGGTTGGCCGAAAGTTCCGAAAGGTACTTTTTAAAATGTTCCACTTTCATTCAAATGGCCGAAGACCGCGTGATGCCCGCATTGGCGCCATTAAATTGGCAACATTAACGAACATTCATGCACATGCTTCAGAAGATGAACCAGACGAAACACGTCGACTGCAGTGCGAGCATTAGTACGCCGCTTGATCGAGTACGTTGTATGTTTCTCAGCACGCCTTTACAACAAAAACAATATACAATTTAAAAACGTTTTTAAAACAAAACATATTTCTAATAAAGCACCCAATGTGACGGCGAAAACCAGTAAATTTTTTGCTTTCGTCTTGTTTTCGAGGATGCCTGCTAATGCTGTAAATGGGCATTTGTGAATTCGCATAAGGTTTTATACATTTTTTTGTGTTGGACCTTTTATTGTTTTTTTTTTAAAGGTTTTGCATGTGTCCGTTTATATTGCAGAATGTCGCAGTTTTGCTAGCTTGTAGTGTTATGTCGTTCTCGAATTTGGAAATGCAAGTTGGATACNATATTTAATGCACATTTTATTAAAATAAAGCAATTTTAAGTTTTCAATGTGAAGTGAATGGT
Source organism: Dreissena rostriformis (assembly GCA_007657795.1). Taxonomy (NCBI): domain Eukaryota; kingdom Metazoa; phylum Mollusca; class Bivalvia; order Myida; family Dreissenidae; genus Dreissena; species Dreissena rostriformis. Next base: position 28,680 of record VMBQ01006726.1, on the reverse strand, counting down.
TATATAAAATCCAGCAAAATCGCCCCACCAGTACTTTCAGTATTTTATTTTTCTTCCTGATAAAAAGTGTCAGAAGTAATAAGTCAAATACAATTATCACAACTTATAACGTATAAGGAAGATTATGCTTTCGCCAAAGCAACAGCGAATTATGCGGTTTTCAATATGTGTGTGTGATTAGTCAACGGATGATTAACACGGTTATACGTATTTAACTAAATTGGGTTAAAGTGAAAATACAGCAGTTTTAGGGTTAAGGTGAGTGTAACTCTTTTTTACCACCTGTGAAAAGGTTCCCTTAACACAAGAACTTCCCGAATAGTCTTTATATACATTTGTAGTTAATCTCATTTTGATAAGTTCCAGGCGTATTAATCATAGAGTCATTCTATTTATAAATAATTTATTTAAAAATTGTAAAGTACAGACGTCAAGTCTGTTTCAACAGTCATCAGCACAAGTGTTCACGTTAACAGAACTATTTTATACGAATTCAATTTAAAGGTGTATACTTACGTACTAACAGAAAACAGAATTGGAAATAGTAAAGTATCTCTTTATTGCCATTTATCGTATCTTTTCAAAAACAACACCGTGAAGATGAATACTTTTAAGCCAAGCGAATTCGCAAACGCATGAAATCATCTTTCTCGGATAACGTTTCGTTGATCACGCAGACTTCGCGTTCAAGTTTACATTCGAGTTTACAGGGAATACACACTCGAAAAGTATGCCACACACATTCGTAAAAAGTACAAAATAATTCATAAAATAAGTTGACTTTATTTAAACCTTTATACACAACAGTTCTTTTTCAGATAATGCGCGCTTATGTTTCGATGTTAAATAAAATTAACTGATGAACGATTATTGGTAGTCTGAAGACGATTTGTATGTTCTAATTCATCTTTCGGAGTCAAACAAGAATGTTCTTTTAATTACACGAACTCTTTCTGATAATGACGATTAAAGTAATTCATAGAACGCTTCCTTTTTTAATAAGATACATTATTACACATAGCCATTTACATTAAGTGTTACATACACATACACTACAACACCAATAAATACACATCAATTTCAAGGCTCATTTGACAAAAGGTCACCCCGTATACTATGGCAAGCGAAATGCACATTAAGTCTTTAAACCACGGTTTAACAGTTAACTATATAGTTAAGAGACTTTGAACCCGGGTTCAAAGTGCCGTTTGCTCATAAATTCCTTAAACCAGGGTTCAAGACTTTGAACTGCAGTTCAAAGTCTCTTAACTCTATAGTTAAGAGAGGACCAATGAAATCGCGGCATTTACCTTCTATATATAGCTAATTGTATGGCAAGCGAAATGCACATTAAGTCCTTAAACCACGGTTTAACAGTTAACTATATAGTTAAGAGACTTTGAACCCGGGTTCAAAGTGCCGTTTGCACATTAAATCCTTAAACCCGAGTTCAAGAGTTTGAACCGCAGTTCAAAGTGTGTCTAAAAATAGATACAAATCTGTTATCTGAGACAACCAATTAGCGGAGCTTAAACCACAATTAGCTATATATAGAAGGTAAATGCCGCGATTTCATTGGTCCTCTCTTAACTATAAGGTTAAGAGACTTTAAACTGCGGTTCAAATTCTAAAACTGCGGTTAAGAGGCGCGGAATGCACATTAATTATTTAACAGTTAATTATATAGTTAAGAAATTTTGAACCCGAGTTCAAAGTGCCGTTTGCCCATTAATTCTTTAAACCCGAGTTCAAGAGTGTAAACTGCGGTTCAAAGTCTTAAACTGGGGTTAACAAGCGCGGAATGTACATTTATTATCTAACTGTTGAATATATACAGTAAAAATACTAAAATGAAAGTTTTGACACACCATGCGAATGTCCTATCAAGTAAAGGTGACGATTAACCAAAATGAAGTGTAATATAACCTAATTTCAATGGGTTTTATGCGGTTCGAGTGTTCACAAAACACCGGTTGACCTTGAAAATGACATGGGACGATGATGGGTAAAAAACAATCTCGTCGAATAACATTTCTCAATTATCAACGAGTTTAAGCCGTTGACACTGCATTGCATGGGAAGAAAAGGTGATATTAGGTATGTTGTTAAATCATGTTGTCGTTTTATTACCAAATTTATGGATGTAATCGCTAAATTATCTCAATTTCTTAACCCGGAAGTGGATAGTTCCGATTTATTTACGGAACCACATACATTGATAAATATGCACTGTAGCAAATCTTCATATAATCAATCTTTGTACAGAGAATAAGAAAAAAACACTAGTTTAATAATATAAATCCATAATTAATCAAAATCATATGTTCAACCTCTCCTATACCACTATACCATTGTACTACTAAAATAATGATGTTTTAGAACGATTTGGAAAACAGACCGGACTAAAACATCCGTATTAATAATAATAATAACAACAAATAAAAGCTTTATTTACAAAACGTTACACAAAAAAGAAAAATGGAAAAATGNGTTGGCGGTGTCCCATTTAAGCAGGATAAGCAACTCATGTTCATCTTCTGGGGTATCATCTTACCTGTAATCGGCAGTTTTGGATTGATCGGAAACACACTTAACATAATTGTCCTATTTCGGAGGGAAATGAAGTCTACAACAGTTTATTTCTTACGAACTCTAGTCCTTACAGACGTAGGGATTATTGTCGGATGTATCCTAGGATTATCCAGTATCTCCATAACGCAGCTCTATCCCGACAATCCGGAAATGAACTACTACACTCACGTCATTTACCCGCACATGTACACGCCCATCAATTACATTGTTATGACGCTGCAATTCACCAACGTGTGGGTGACGGTGGCTGTTACAATTGAACGTTACATTGCTATATGCTATCCGTTCAGGGCCGTCTATTTCTGCAACAAGAGGAACGCTTTCATTCTGATCGGTAGTATTTCTGTTATTGCAATTGTATATAATATACCCCGATTATTTGCGACCAAAGTCACGGCATGCGATAATAGAACCGTCTGTTTAATGTCATGCGATGGCAACAGCAGTGATTGTCCTTCTGTTGTCACGACCAAAGTCACGACATGCGATAATATTACTGACTGTTTCACGTCATGCGATGGCAACATAAGTGATTGTTTTTCGGTTGTCACGACCAAGGTAACGGCATGCGAAAAAAGAGCTGACTGTTTCGCGTCATGCGATGGCAACAGAAGTGATTGTCTGTCGCTTGTCACTACAGATCTGGGTAAAACGGAGGGTTATGAACAGTACTATACTGTCTACGCGTACATGGTCATCATATACATTGTTCCTCTGGTACTCCTCATTATATTGAACATTTTGCTAATCAGTGAGTTGATGCACATGCGTCGGAGGAGATCAACATCATACATATTGCCGACCGCGAATGAGAACAGTGAAACAAATATGAGCATTGTACTAATTTTGATTGTTGTGGTCTTTATTGTATGCCAAACGCCAGGTCTTGTCGCCCAGTTTTGGTTTTTAGGCCAAGACATGTTAACAACGTGGTTATGTGTGAGCAACACGCTGTTCGCTTTGAACTCTTCTGTGGACTTCCTAATTTACACAACGGTTGGCCGAAAGTTCCGAAAGGTACTTTTTAAAATGTTCCACTTTCATTCAAATGGCCGAAGACCGCGCGATGCCCGAAATGTCGCCATTAAATTGGCAACATTAACGAACATGCCTGCACATGCTTCAGAAGATGAACCAGACGAAACACGTCCACTGCAATGCGAGCATTAGTACGCCGCTTGATCGAGTACGTTGTATGTTTCTCAGCACGACTTTACAACGAAAACAATATACAATTTGAAAAAACGTTTTTACAACAAAAAATATTTCTAATAAAGGACCCAATGTGACGGTGAAAACTAGTAAATTATTTGATTTTGTCTTGTTTTCGAGGATGTCTGCATTTGTGAATTCGCATAAGGTTTTATACATTTTTTTTTTGTTGGACCTTTTATTGTTTTTTTAAAGGTTTTGTATGTGTCCGTTTATATTGCAGAATGTCGCAGTTTTGCTTGCTTGTAGTGTTATGTCGTTCTCGAATTTGGAAATGTAAGTTGGATACATCATTCATAACCCACGAAACATGACGTTTACGGATTATACAAACATGAAAAACAATATTAATCGAAACTTTAATGGTGTTAAACTAAAATATATTTAATATTTGATAATTGATAACGTGAAAACTAAACGGATATCTCTTGCACAACCACATAAATATGCAAATGGGTGTTAGTACAATATGACTGTTTGAGACTGTTCAAATTTATTTACATTTATGTTTCTTGTTGGCACTTTATACAGCTGCTACACATATCGTGATTCCATTTAGTTTTATAACACCAATAACACAATATTTCAAGTGTACCCTTCGAAGATGTTAATTTAAGTTATGTCAGTATAATTAATATCGAATGTGTTGTTATAAGGTATAAACAAAATTGATCCAAGACTGTAACTATCTTTTGATGAAGCTGTTTCTTTCAGACTGGATAGAACCGTTGCATTTAGAAAACGTAATGCTGATGTATGAGTCGTATACATTTAGCTTCAAAAATAATATTTAATATATGAAACATATGTAGTACTTGAATGGGCTGCTTTTAAAATAGTTTTGCTTACAATGGACTTGGATTCATTGGTTTCTAATGATTGTTCTTCAAGATGAATACAAAAAAACGAAAAAAAAGCATGTGTGTACTTACTGAAGCAATCGTTGAAAATAAATGTAATATTAGACGTCAAGCAACTAAGCATGTATAGCAATCGATATGTTCCTTCTACATGTATTTAATTGAGATTAACGGAAAAGTAAGGTAAATGCGACAGACGACAAAAGTATCCAGTTGTAACCTCGTCTATAAGCTGTTTGACGTCGTTTCATTCACCTTAATTCAAACAGTTCATTACATTATGATTACTCTCAGTGACTCTAGGTGAAGATCAGGTTGAGTGCGTTAAACCACTTAAATACATGGAGATTTCCAACCCTTGCTAGAGCATGATTGATAATAATTCAACGTTTGTCTGTCTGTATTTACCGAACATTTTATTGTTCGGTATATCTTATGTATGGATATATTCTTATATGCATATCAACCAGGCGACGATGGCTCACAATCTTGATTTCTTTTATTTGACCTTCCATTGACCATCCAGTTCGGACTTGAGCTTGAACATAAGCATTTCATACTTGCAAACGATACACATGGTTGTGAAATTATAGTGCTAGTGAACTGTCTTACAAATTGAAACTGAGCTGCGATTCATAACACTTGAACAATATTTTTAATTAAGTCGTTTCAAGACATGAACAGTAAATGCTTCAGCAGATTAAAAAAGTTGTCATCTATCTGAATCGGCATATTCTTGATTGGCATAATTAGATCAAAAGTAAATTTTACTCTCAATTTTAATTATAGCGTTTGGCATGCAAATATGGTTTTAATTTTGTCAAATACGTGTGTTACAGATACTTTAATGAAGTGATATAACGGCACCTGTTAGTGAAGGATCAAGACAGTCGATTGCTTACAACATAGACTAAACTTTTAATAGAATTATCATTTAAATTGTGCTGGGATTATTCAGGCATAAAGTATATACTTTTCTGAGATTAATTCAGTGGAGTTAAATTTTAAATAATATACGCATTCATTTGGCACAGTTTGCACGGTTTACGCACATACACTAAAATACCTTTAATTCATTATTTATTTGAAAACGTATCTTCTTTGGCACAGTATGGTACTTTTAAAAGAAGCATCACAGTAAAAAGTATATTTATCTTTTATGTGTGTCAAATAACTGCAATATTGGTTGTTTTACCGACATTGTGAAATAGACTGTCAGACTGTTTGGCAATCGGTCACTTGCCATGGAGAAAGGATCTCGTGCCACGGACTAATCATGATTTATTACTAATTCTACATTGTGCTTTAATTTAAAATTAGTTTTACCAAAATTCCCTTAAACAAGGCGTGTGAATACTTAAATAAGGTTTGTTTATCGTATCAAAGCTAAACTATGAAATAATAGTACCATTTGGACAGGATCGGATATTCATTGTGTAACTTCTCAGAGCTGTATGCGGTTATGCATAACGTTGTTTGAATGTATCTATTATGATAATACAATACTTAAATATGTATTTATATTTGAGAAAAAACCGTCCATTCGACTAATAAATGTTCATGAGGGATAGAGCGAGGTGATATGTCTACAATAAATACTTCTTCAAATAACAAATAATTCATATGATTAATGAATGCATTTTTAATTTCAGAAACCTAAGGGCAAGCGAATACGAATGTTTATTTTTGTATAAGTAACTTTCTCTAAATACAATCTGTTTTGTTCTAACTTTTAATAAAACAGTGTATATTCTAAAAACGCAACATCGATCGATTCGTTTAAAAAGAATATTATATGCTTCATACATATACTTTAATTATATTTGAATACGGAATATGATATTTCTAAATTAAAGCAAAAATGCTTTATTATTCGGGAATGTATACTCATTTGTTGTGAATGTTCCGAAATAGATTCAATATTTAGCACCAGGCAGATTGGTCCGAATGCCAATAGATGCGACAATAGTCTCCAATGGTAAACATGTCTACTAAATGTTCGATATTATACATTTAATTTTAACCGGAACGATTACATAAAGATCAGTCCCTAAGTGAAGATAAGGTTTGGATGTGCGAATGCTTTAAGACTCTCAAAGGGTCAATTAGATACATGGCGAATGTCCAAATAGTCTTGCTAGAGTTTGATTATTAATAATTTAACGTTGGTCTTTAAGTAGTTATCACATCTATATTTTCTGAGGAAAAGCCAATGCTTAGGTTATGCAATTACATAATACGAAAAAAAAACCTATTGATATATTATTAGCGATAAACGTCTGTGTTTTTTGTTCAATTTTTCATTTATGAGACGAGGACTGTGATTTGACGTCACACTTTTTCAAATGTTGTGTAATGCGTTACAATTTTGCTTTATGCAACAATAATGTCTGCCATAACGTGGATGGTGTTCAAAATCGGGAAATATCGAAAGTGTGTAATGGTGATTATAAATGATTTTTTATTTTCTAGAAACTTGATTCGTATAATACACTACCTGGATTTATACACAATGCTTACCATACAGTTTACCCAAATGAGAGCAATTGTTTAGAAATGAATGAATAACTCACCGTTGAAGAGCTATATTGGGGTTAGGTATACTGTACAAAAATATTTCTTTATAGAACCAAATGTATGTAACTTTCTCAATAGATCTGCCTTGATATCAATACAAGTATGCCATGCACATTATAATAAACTGTATATTTAAGACACTTTACTTTTTTATATCTGAATCTAATATTTAAAGTAACAATAAAGGTGACGATACGTAATTATTTACCGATTTTTAAATATTTTTTTCATATTTTATTTATAAAGGTTATCAAAAAACAATATATATATGCTATGAGACATTACCATAAAAAATGAGCAATACAACTTGTTTTGAGCTTAAAATACATTGTCCTCCAAGTCAATTGTGTTAACAAACAATCAGTTTGTTTACATCGCTGTTTACTTGATCATGCCGAGCGATTCCGAGCCGGTTTTCCGATAACAAAGTTTGATTGGTCGGCACAAGACATTGTGTATCACGTGAGCAGGTCAAGGGTGAAAAGCCCGCATTACTCAAACATGATGAAACTTGATCAGAATGTTTACTGTGACAATATTTAGTCCAGGCTTCAATATTGTTAATGTGCTACAAGACAAATACTCTTACCAGCATTAAAGACAATGGATGTTCTGTCATCGTGTCATAAAACTCAGGCAATAAAGACGAAATAACGTTTCATTATGTACTTATCAGTCATCACATACAGGGCTTCAAAGACAAACCAAACCACCTAGAGAGTGTGATGAAGAGGTAAGCAGGAAAGCAAGGCTCAGTCAGTGATGACATGAGTCCGTACATCCAATAAATTGTCAGGTTTGCTGTCAACTATGTCTGGATCACATTGGTGCGACTATTGAGCATATTAATTCAGCCCTTTACATAATCATATGTTTGCCACTGTCGTGAGGACAGTGGCAAACATATGATTATGTAAAGGGCTGAATTAATATGCTCAATAGTTGAGTTATATCAGTCAATAACAATAGAAACGCTCAATTTTATGATATTATGCATTCTGATCTAAAAGCCGTTTAATTTAAAATGTGTTTTTTTTTNTTTTTTATAAATATTTATGTTATATAACAAGTTCTTATCCTACACATTACTGTTAAATACATTAACAACAGTTATAAAAACGGTCTGCACATATGTTTGAAATTATATGTACAATGCCTATGATCTGAGTATAAGAAAAAGAATATTGTCAATGAGTTAATGATATACTCACAACAACAAACGCTTGTCATACACTGGCGATTCTGTATCTTTTCTCCGCTAATAATGTGTCATTCAAACGCGCGTTTTGGAAAGGGCCTCAAAAAACACTAAACAAATGTATGAGTGGTTTTTGCATATTTCTAAGTCATCTGTTTCATAAGTCCAGACAAATATCAGTGTTTATTTGCTGGTGTTGATTCATTAAAAACTGCCCAAGTTGCCACCTGCCTGTTTATATATCTTTTTAAATTGTATGTGTAAAACATGTGATGTTGAAACCAGTCACGATATATAGTTTACGACGACAGTTATATGAAAGAATTGTGTAATAATTTTCTTATATAATTATTCCAAAATATCGTGCTGAATTTCGATGGTTAGCGTTATTTAAAAGTATCGTGCAATGTCTATTCTCATATTTCATATTCTTTAAATCGATCATCGTNAACAACTAGTCGAGGGATGTTACGCACACACGTTGCGTATGTATTGCTTTTATGTGTGTGTGTATTTATGAAACAAAATACATGTTGTGCATGTAGTTATTTAACTCGTGAAATAGTGTTAGGCTATTAAAAGGGGATGACGAGATTACACTTTTATATCAATGTCAGTCGGAAGAAACTTTCTAAGGAATATAACCAGAAATCACAGCTTATTAACAATAGTATGTTACGTGTGTGCACGTTTTGTTCCGTTTTCTTCCCTAGGAGCAGATGACGTGTTCTTGGATTAGAATATTAATGATATCTCGCATTCAACTTGCAAGTTCTGATATTTTCGCAAACAAGAGATAGTGATTTATGTTTAAAGCATTTGCATTTTTTCTTCTTAGAATCCATTGGTAATTTAAACAATATATACATAACAATAAAACAACAAATATCTTAGGGGCATAATTATGAAGCAGATGTCGGATGTTGCTAGTACAATGCGAGTATATGCAAAAGTTTCGTCGATGAATTTTCATTGACATAACTTTTATATATATCAAAGTTTGCAGGTTAGTGGTCCCTTAATTATTTAAAACGCTAACGCTTTGGCGTCACAAAATATAACACGATACTTTGGAATGACATATGCTTCATTTAACAATAAATTCGTTTGATACAGACTGTCGATTTTACATTTACTATACCGACGAATTTATTTCTCTGATGTTGGTGCATTTCTAGAAGACTTTAAAATTATTACCCAAAGAAGAAACAAATTTATACACATAATGGTTAATGCATATTCACATTATTAAACTAATAACGAACCTATTACTGGTTTCTTAGAAGCAAAATTCAGGACAAACATTTTATTCTTAAACATAAATATTTAACAAATATTATTTATGTAAGGAACGCCTCTGTTGTTTCCTCTAACCACTCGCCTTGACTCTAATAAAAGTGTGTTCGTCTACATTGAACATCGCTATCATAATTGTATAACATGGGTGATTACGATTTGCAACATGACAGAACCAAACTAGTTTATTTCCAACTCATTATATAAACGAGTCAATCAAAATCAAAACACATTGAACGTATGGGGGCAATGGGATTGTCTGCGTTTGGTAGTTTATATTCTTGAGAACCCCGTCGGCGCTGTTTGTTATAATTCGCCATTTAACGTGCACACGCTAACTAAAACAATTGATTTATTTCAGTAAAAAAGGGTTGCCTAGAAATATTCATGAATCATACACAATAGCGGAAAAGAATACATTCCAGAGATCAATAACTTGGTTTAATTTGTTGTACCCCGTTGATATGAATATGCAATCATTATGGTAAAAGGTTATCTAATAAATGTACTCAGTGGTTTATTTGTACATATTGACACAGATATAAGATAAAAAAAAACATATTCTAAAGAATTATTATGTTACATTGTCTGTATATTTTTATGTTTTATTAAAATAAATGGACATGCAACACGCGCAAAAACACAATTTGTATGCTAATGTGTGCTCTCTGGCATAACACAATAAAATCCGCGCACAGTCAATCCGTCCGAACCACTTTCCTTGATGTCGAAACAAACCCATTAAACTTGTTAAATCCTTGTAGTTCTTCGTAATTGCTTATGCAAGCAGACATTCTCTCAATAAAATCATCATTATGCAAATTGTTCTGTCAAACGTACATGGTATTTGCTGCACAAGGTTAAATAATAACTTTGAAATTAAGATTCTTTATAAAAAGACAAAACACAATTTTGCAACATTTTCTAACAACTTGATATAAACATTATTAGAAGACAACCTTATATCATGATCGGAAAAGGACAAAGAGTGCTCTCATGTCAAACATTGTTTTTGGATAACGAAATGTGTAAAGTAAATTTGTAAAGTATTTTTAACATGCTAAGGTACGATTTGTTATATAAACTATTTGCAAAATACTCGTTTATTTGCATTTTAAGATTTACAAAGCTCATTGCATATTACCTGGTTTTCAGAGTGGGCGGTGATAGGTTTTCCATAGCCCCCCCCCCCCCTGTCTATCAACCGTTTTTACTTAAGTAAAAAACAAGCTGAAATAAATCGGAGTAAAATCATACATATGATCATTAACATGGTAGGCATATTAAGATTGATGATATGAATACTCTTGACAGTTTACCTTTCATCTGAGGTCAATCCTCAGGAGTCTTCTACTAAAAGTAGAAAAAAATATACAAACTGCCATTACTAGAGAAATACAAACGACTTAATCGTTATTCTTTGTATACGCTTAAAAGTGCAATTAAGGGAAACGTTTTCATTAGAGGTAAAACGTATAGTCAAAATTTGCATTCTCACATCAACATGGGTTTAATTATGAAATCTTGACATCTACTGACGAAGTGTAGATACAGAGAAATAAGAAGGAAATGAATAAGCTTTAGTTTTGATCATTAATCTTGTTGCTTTTAAATTAACTTATTTATAACAGAAGAAAAAAAAGTAACTAGAAGCTACTTAATTTAACATCGAATAAACGGAATGGTTACATGATTACAATGAAAATGCGTTAGTTGTGTTAATTGTATGTGAAATTACATATGTTCATTTGAGCCATTATACACAATATATTATCAGTGCAAGGAATTTGAATTTGCGTTATGTTTTCTTTTTAAAAATCAAAGAAATTCTTAGAACACCAACAGTAGGCGCACGAAGTCATTGGGTCGCTTGAAAACGTGGTTTATAATTGACAAACAAGAATATGTGTATGACAAAGATAGCCGATTTCTAAGGTCTGAAAAAAAAGTTAAGTTATATGGGTCGATAGGGAGTGGTCATATGAAAATTAAGGTGACATCCCAGTTTGTGCACGCGACACACCCTCTCATCAATGTTAAATTTTGCCGAGGTATTTAAAACACGATCTCTTTATGGCAAATGTATGGTTGAGACATGACTGGCAATGCTCAATTTTTACAATTTCTGTCCTTTAATTTCTAGGTGTTCTAAATGGTTTAATGGCAAAGCCGGGATAAATGCATGGCACGCTATACAAACTAAAAATCAACTAAGGGTATGTTTTATGCACTGAACACTTATCTATTGATTCGATAGTTTGGTATCACTATTTTTGAAATTGTTTGGTGAATTTGTTGTTTTAACTATTCTACATTCTAATTATATCTCTGTCATATAAGTATTAAGTATTTTGGAGACTTACATCGAATTAGGCCGCTATATTGACAGCTTTCTCGAAGAGCGTATCAAACAACGCATCATCTTGTCGTTTAGCACGAAGAATGCTTGTTACAACTCCAACTCCTCGCACAGCCTCTATCAAGTCCATGTCGACCTGAAATCGAAAATGAAATTGTTGTCTTATGGCGGGAAAATGATATTTTCTTTTTATTTAATGCTAATCAATCAATATAGAAATTTAATCAGTCATGAATTCTTATAAAACTAATTTCAATGAGTTTACACACGTATATTTTCACTGCATGTAAAGGAATAATTATATTTGAATTTCTAAATTAGATATGAAAAGAATTACATAAATTATAATATAGAAAAGTGAAACTCTGATTGACTGTGTAACCAGGCCTTTGTAAGTAAGCATGTTTATGACGACGAAGAAGAATTCCGAGTTTGAAAGCAAATATATCAACCAGATTTATATTGTTCAACGCGACGACGGTGTCGAGTAGGCCTCAAAGGAGAAGGCTAAACAATTGTTCGAACAGTTGAGCTAGAAAGTTACCTTTTGCAGTATTGCTGTCAGTCCAATGAGAGAGCTGAGTACTATCTCACAGGTGACAAGAGTAATGATGAACTCATCTCAGTATAGCCCGTACATGTTCCCCAGCTTTCACGTCATCATCATTCTCAAGATGTTCGAGGGCATGGACCACAACACTGAAAGCCTTTAGGAACGTCGTCAGTGCTTCTGCCCGGATCATCCAACGCGTTTCACAGAGCGACTTCAGCTTCTGACGACCTTCCATTTGTTCACGTGTTACTTGATCTTCTGACAGCTCGGAGATGAACGTTTCTATTCGTTTTGCGGAGTAGGACAAGGCAAACCCGATATCCTGAACGGTTTTCATCATGGTCCGTACACACTGGAGTTTACATGTTTGGACTAAAGCTAGTTTCAAACAATGCGACTTGCAATGCACATACGTTACAAGAGGAACAAGTTCTCGAATTAATGCGTGTACGCCATTATACCTGCCAGATATATTGCTTGCGCCATCATAGCATTGGCCTCAAAGTTTCATAATGTCAAGTTCACAACCCTGAAGATGTTGCAATATGATATTCGCAAGAACCACTCCTCCAATTGAACTGCACGTTACAAATCCCAAGAATTCCTCATGTAGCTCATATTTCTCATCTTTTAGTTCAAGAAAACGTAGGCATATTGATAGTTGTACCTTTGTTGAACGGTTAGTGCTTTCATCGGCCATAATTGCAAAATATTCATCATTTTTGCAACGAGAAACGATTCTCTGACGTACGTTATCAGCACATAATCCAATCAACTCATTTTGGATGTCCGGACTTGTATATTTTTCATTTTCTTTGCCATGTTTCAGGTGGTTCTCCAGAGCAGGGTTGAATTCTGCAATTTCAGAACAGCCTTGCAATTACTTTTCTCTTCTATGTGACCCCTGACGGCTATACTTTGCTTGCTCAACAAAAGAATTACTTTGATAATTTGACCTAATATGTGCCTATTTCTTAAAAGAATCCCTTTTAGCCGAATAAGAAAGTTTACAAACTTTTGAATCAATTGTTCCTTCCATAACGCCCACGAAATTCTCCGACATGGCGACGCTAACATTATGGCTATCGCCGAGATGCCTCATTACGACTGTAGACACGTTTTTCCACTCATGAAACGGAAATGAAGCTAAAGCGTCTGCCTTTTTATTGTCGAACAGGAGACACGAGGCACATATTACTGCATCCTAAGACACTGAGTTCTTCATGGATAGTCACTTAGCCAATTAGCGTTGAATCTTCTTAGCTTGCCACCAATCAGTCTAGAAAACATAATAAACAGGAAGTTAGCACTGTGTACCTCTAAATTTTCACCTCGGTGCGGGGAGGGGAGATTGGGGTTTGCTAATTGTGGTTCGGATGTCCTGCCCGGTATTCATTATACATGGAATGTTAAAAAGGGGCTATTTATATACTTGGCACGCTGAAAAAGGGACTTATTTGGGCCGCATTAAAATAAAACTAAGATTCGTCAGATCCATCGTAGGCCTATATGAAATATGTATTTTTAAATCTTTTTTAAAAGGACTTTACAGCAGGTTTATGACAAAAAGGTTTATCCAAGTTGAAGACTGTCTCAAAATGACAATAAAAAGGCAAAACTATGCATACATTGCATATGCATATAATGCCGCCCCCCCCCATTTTTCTATTTTTAAAGAAAATATAGACCCTTGTGGGATTCGAACCCGCGACCGTCAGATCAGTAAACATTGTCCAACGCCTCAGACCACTGAGCCATCAAGGCAGTTGTGTAAATATGTACATTTTTCCTATATAAAGTAGAGTGCGCTGAATCCATTTATTGAATTGTTTAGACATTTCTTTCGATAAAATTCGGCAATCTGGGGTATAAGGCAATTACAGTTAGATCTAGCTATATACATCTACTTTTTTTAGCTAAATCTATAATATCTGTTTATAGACAAAATAGTCAGATGACAAATCTAGATTGTCAGTACTATAGACTGACTGCTCTGACTGCGTCATGATGATGAAGATTATGACGTCATTAAACAACTTACCTGGATGGAAATTAAAAAAGATGCGCGTCATCCCATGCCACGGACAACAACGAGCGCTTTTGTTCGGCATCAAGGGACCGAACCGACCCGGATTCAGGCAATGGATCGGGATACGGGGGCAAGTGCTCCATTTTAAATTTCCGAGGTCATAAACATCATTCGGAATGTTTCTTGAAAATCCAACGATACTCGATTACAACTTACTGTAGGTTATATTATACTATATTGTCAATTGAGAACAATGACTAGGTTCTGAGTAAATGAAAACAGAAGATTGTCAATGAGATAAATATATACTCACACAAACAAACGCTGTTCAAACACGGGCGAATCTGTATCTTTTCTCCGTTAATAATGTGTCATTCAACATCGCGTTTCGGAAAATGCCTCGAGAGACACTAAACACATATATGCGTGGTTTTTGTCTATTTCTAAGACATCTGTATCATAGAACATGTCCGGACAAATATAAGGGTTTCGATTATGTTCATACTGAAGATCGTCTTACTTGCTGGTGTTTATTTATTTTAAACTGTCCATGTCGCCATTTGTGTGTTTAAAACTCAAATTGAATTTAACGTGTAAAATATCTGTAATCCTTGGCGATATTTTCTTCGACCGTTTATACGGAAAGTTATTTGAAAGGCTTTTGTTATAATTTTCTTATAGAATTATTCCAAAATATTGTGCTGAAAATTCCGATGGAACAAACCTATCAGCGTCAAGTATCGTGCAATGTCTGTTCTCATTTGTAAGTTTCTTTAATCGAGCATTGTGGTGTGCATCATGGGAATAGAAAATTGACCAGTCCACGATTTTTGAATACACCTTCAGATGTTTTGAATACAATAATGCGCATTTATGCTAAAGCGTTTTCAAATCAATCACATGTAAAAGTCCGAACTATACCGTTAACTGGAAAAAACAGAACCAAGA
This sequence comes from Dreissena rostriformis, assembly GCA_007657795.1. Lineage (NCBI taxonomy): Eukaryota > Metazoa > Mollusca > Bivalvia > Myida > Dreissenidae > Dreissena > Dreissena rostriformis. The sequence goes on along the minus strand of VMBQ01006726.1, from coordinate 13,056 downwards.
GTCTGGAAGAATGATCAATAACACAATAATGTTTTTAATTTGACTTTCTATATTTTAGAAAAACGGTCCGAAGAAGGTAAATCAAGAACAACAATTTAGTTTTTTATCACCCAAATTCCTAGTTAGTGGGGTCAACGAATATAATTATATGAATCGCAGCATTCATGTGTATAAAGCAACACTACAATTAGTATCGATATGAGGAAATTAATTTTATCCTACAGCTAAATGATTTTGTAGAACAAAATACGACCCATACAGAAAAGATTAGGTTTATCCCACACCCTTTATACCACACCTTTATGGAATACACTTTTGCCTTTCACTCCGCGTTCATTTGTTCTTAAATTTGGATTTATACATGAAATGAATGCTAACTTTTTGTAATAAATATACCGTATATTAAAAAGCCGTTATTTATCAATTCAATGCAGCGTTTCTTTTAAATTCGTTTAGCTTAAGAAAAAAAAATCTGGATCCAACGGGGGATTGAAATAGGGTATCCCGCGCGGTAACCAGACACTCTAACAGCGACGCTAAATAGCTCACCCGATTTAGTAACTTTTTGAATTCGAAAGACCTTATTTTGCGACAAGCTGACAAAATCACTTGATTGCGTCATTCAGGTCATTGGGTACGCAGTCATTTAACGAGTTAACGAGTGTATGTGTTTGCGATAGATTATTATAATACAATATGAATAACAGTGTTGGGATATAAAACTGAAATGACACCGGCGTGACTGCATTTCATTTTCGATTTCGTTAAAATGTCGAATGAACTCGAAAAACGCGATGTTTTGTTGAATAATTGATGGATTAAATTAAAGAAAAGTGTCAGTGAATTGTTCTTTAACTTTTCGAAGGAAATCGATGTTGAATTAAAAGGGTAATTTTTTATGAATACGTCGTATTTTGTCATCGATCAAAGAATGTATATCCACAAAGAATTGCCTGCTTGCATCAAGTTCTTTAAAATGGAAAAGTTGGATGGCGATGAAGAAATGTGTGCAGAATTTTAACTCGTCATGAAAGCAGAATAAACTTGACGAAAATTAACATGGCTATTACACAACTTCGGTTTGTAGAACAAGAACCTGCAGGTGTTTTACTTGTATATGTCAGTTAGTAAAAAGTGTATAAAAAGAAGAGTTTTTTATAGACTAAAATTAAATGCTGAATCATGTATCACGAAGGGGTCTACACATTTTATAAATTTCAAAATGGCAGCCATTTTTGTTTTTGGTATTTTACAGTGGTGAAACAAGAATTGTAGATTGAACAAAATATTGTGTTTTCTACTTGAGTGTGTAACTTATGGAACGCTGATTAAATTGGAATCGAGACATATAGCGATACTTTGCCTCGTTACTCTTCTTTTGCGTGGAATTCTTAAGGACTATTTCGAGTTCCGTAAACGGGAAAGATCACAATTAATATTACTACGCAATGTTAGATTCAATTAATTTAGTCCTTTTTTGCTTTTATTTTAGCAATTTAATACTACTTTTTTGAATGCATCAGGAATAAATTGAATATAATAAAAATATTGTAGGATAAATAGAAAACTATGTTAGTGTGATTGTGAACTTGAAATTATCCCACTCTTCTCAGAAAGGCTTACATGGCTCGGCAAGCCTCGCCTTGTAAACCTTTCTTCAATTCGTGGGATAAATTCAAGTTCACAATCACACTAACAAAGTATTATCTATGAGTAATTTAATAATAGTTAAACGATGTTATATAATACTGCATTACCACCTTTATGTTATACCCTATTTTATCAAAGAAACAAAGTGTGTTATCGAACCCGGTACGGAATAAGCTATTTGAAAGCAAATGCTTCAATGTTCCTCAATAATACATTATGGGATTTTGTGCGACATCAGAGAGTATTAGTAATTTCCTGACGTTATCCTTAAAATGCGTTGCGTATGTCTTATTTGTATTTGTTTGTGTGTTAATGAAACAAAAGACATTTTGTGTGCGTAGTTGGTTAACGCGGGAAATAGTGTTCGGCTATTAAATAGCAAAGGCGATATTACATTTTTATATTGATATCAATTGGAAGAAAGTTTGTAATGAATATTACCAAAACTTATAGTTCATTTACAATAGTATGTAACGTTTATGCATTTGTTGTTCTGTATTCTCAATATTAATGATATCTCTCATTCAACTTTCAAGATCTAATTTTTTTGCAAAGTCTTGATATTGATATTTAAAGCATTTGCAATTTCCCTGCGAATCCATTCGAAATTTAAACAAAATATACACAACAAAAAACAAACCACCAATATCTCACAATCATAACGATAACGCAGATGTTGGATGTTTTTAGTACTCTTAAAGTATCTACAAAAGTTTCGTCGATGATTTTTAATTGACATAACTTTTATTATATCAAAGTTTGCAGGTGAGTGATTCCTTATTTTGTTTATAACGCTACCGCATTGACGTCGTTAAATATAACACGATACTATGGTATGATATATGATTAATTTAGCATTTAATTGGTTTTATACAGACTTTCGATATTACATTGAGTGTTAGTTTTCAATATTAGTCATTATCAGGTAAGCTGAAAACTAAAAATTGATATTAATAATTACAATATTTCCCTGGAGACGGTGTTTTACTATACCGGTTAATTTATTTCTCTGATGTTGGTGCGTTTCTATAAAACTATAGGACTATTACCCAAAGGAGAAATGAATTTATACACATAATGGTTAATGCATATTCACATTGTTATTCATTGTTTTCCTCTTACCGCTCGTCTCGACTCTTATAAAAGTCTGTTCGCCAACGCTGAACCTCGCTATCATAATTACAACAACGATCATACTCCGCGACTTCTTCATCAATATATCAATCATATGAATTCATATTTTATTTACTGAACATCGTCATTTGGCATTTTGATTGTTATGTTGTATAACATGGGTGATTAAGATTTGCAACATGACGGACCAAACTAGTTTATTTCCAACGCATTATATAAACGAGTCAATCAAAATCAAAACACTTTGAACATATGAGGGCAATGGGATTGTGTGCTTTTGGAAGTTTATATGATTGAGAACGCCGTCGGTGGAGTTTGTTGTAATACGCCATTTAACGTGCAAAACGTTAACTTAAACAATTGTTTTATTTCAGTAAAAATGGTTGCCTAGAAATATTAATAAATCATACACAAAAGCGGAAAAGCATACAGTCCAGAGATCAATAACTTGGTTTGATTTGTTGTAACCCGTTGATATGAATATGCAATCTGCATCGTTACGGTTGTCTTATAAATGTATTAATGGTTAATGTGTGAATATTTACACAGATATAAGATACAAAAACATTCTCATAGATTATTATGTTACATTGTTTGTTTAGTTTAATGTTTCAATAAAAATAAATGGATATGTAAAACACGCACAAACACAATTTGTATGCTATTGTTTGCTCTCTGGCATAAGACAATACAATCCACGCCAAGTCAATCCGTCCTAACCACTTTCCTTCATTTCGAAACAAACCCATTAAACTTGTGAAATTCCATGTAGTTCTTCGTTATTGCTTACGCAAGCAGACATTCTCTCAATAAAATCAACATTACGCAAATGGTTCTGTCAGACGTATATGGTATTTACTGCACAGGGTTAAATAATAACTTTAAAATGCATTTTCTTAATAAAAAGACAAATCACAATGTTGCAATATTTTCTACCAACTTGCTTTACACATTATTAGAATACAACCTTATATCATGAAAGGAAAAGGACAAAGAGTGCGCTCATGTCAAACATTGGTTTTAGATAAAAAAAATATGTAAAGTAAATTTTTAAAGTATTTTGAACATGCTACGGTACGCTTTTTTTATATAAACTATTTGCAAAATTCTAGTTCATTGGCATTTTACGATTTACAAAGCTGATTGCATATTACCTGTTTTATAGAGTGGGCGTTGATAGGTTTTCCATAGCCCCCTGTCTATCAATCCGTTTGTATTTAAGTAAATCACAAGCTGAAATATATCTTAGTAAAATCATATATATATATATATGCTCATTAGCATGGTATGCATATTAAGATTGATGATCTGAATAATCTTGACAGTTAACCTTTCATCTGAGGTCAATCTTCATGTGTCGGCTACTAACATAGAAACAAAAAACATAAATACAAACTGCAATAACTAGATAAATACAAACGATGTGATCGTGAGACTTTGAATACGCTTAAAATTGCGGTTTAGGGAAACGTTTTCATTAGAGGTAAAACGTAAAGTCAATGTTTCTACATCAACATGGGTTTAATTATGAAATCTTTAATATTGATTATTAATGGTTGTGCTTTTTAATTAACTTATTTATAACAGAAAAAAGTAAACAAAACCTACTTTCAGATTATATCGAATAAACAGAATGGTTACACGATCACAATGTAAATGCATTCGTGAGGTACATTGCTTGTAAAATTAAAAAAGGTATATAGTGCATTTCGAACCATTATACAAAACATAGTAAGTGCCACGAATTTGAGTTTGCGTAATGTTTCCTTTTTTTTGGAAAGCAAAGAAGTTCCGGTAACACCAACAGGAGGCGCATGAATGCACAGGATCGCTTGAAAGCGTGACATATAATTGCTAAACAAGATTCTGCGTTTGACAAAGATAGCCAATTTCTAAGGTCTAAACGTAAATATTAAGTTATATGGGTTTATGGGGAATGATCATAGGAAAATTAATGTGACCTCCCGGTTTGTGCACGCGACACACCTTCTCATCAATGTTAAAATTAGTGCCAAGGTATTTTGTACACGATCTTTTTATGGCAAATGTATGGTTGAGACATGACTGGCAATGCCCAATTGTTACATGTTCTGTCCTTTAATTTCTATGTGGTATATTGTATTTAAGATTGCACACTAGTTGTTGCAAGGGTATTACAAATCCATAAGGGTGGCATCAATTGAGGAACCATGAATAACGTCATTCAAATACACCAACGTTTGACACGCATTTCATCGTTTGAATAGAAGAATGCGCGTGAAAGGTCAGCAAAAGCTTTCATGTAAGTTAGCTGTATAATATCAAAATGCCATTCTACTACTGAATATCAGATCATATTCTATGGCATCTAGTCAATGATTGTAAGTATTTTAGGTCTTTGTATTTTATGTTTTAAGTAATAAACAGAAGCACACAGCATTATATTGAAGAAGACAAACTTGAATGCAATCTGTAATAATGAGAATTTAATTAAACTAAATCAAATATATAAAATATAACACACATGTTATCAAAAATAAATATTGATATCAAGAAATTGGAATTATTTATATCATAAAATGTCTTAAAAATGGTAAAACGGCGCTCAATACATTTACAATTTCTCAATAATTCAATGCGCTATTTAGTGGAGCCTGTTTTTAATCTAATCTAATTGATGTGTAGTGACCGACTCTGATCCCACCTCAGCAATACGTTATCCTCGATACGTCTTCATATGTCATGCCATCCATGAAGTTTCACTAAAAATCTCAATTCGTTCTTAAATTATGGAACGGAGAACTTATGTTAAAATTGAAGTAGCAGGAAAATTCGCTTTGATTCCATGCGGTCCATTTACAATCCCACGCTTGGTTTTAATCTAGTTTTTATGAATACAATTTCAATTAAATACCGTATTTCTTTTAGCAAAAGGTGAAATTTATTTTGTTGGATCAACCAGGCGGCGATGGCTTACAATCTTGAATTGTTTTATTTGACCTTTCAATGTGGACTTGAGCTTAAACCTAAGCACGATAAACATGATTGTAAAATTGGAAGTAAGCTGCGGTTCATCCCACTTAAACAATTAATTTGATTCAGTCGTTTCAAGACATTAACAGAAAATTCTTAAGCAGATTAAAACAGTTGGCATCTATCTGAATTGGCTTATTTTGTATTTGCATTGTTAGATCACAAAATAAATAAAATTAAAATGTCAATTTTAATTATTTTGTTTTGCATGCACACATGGTTTCATTTTTTTTCAAATAAATGAGATTCAGGTTTTAAAGGATTGGCACCTGTTCGTAAATGATCAAGACAGTCAATAGCTTACAACATAGACTGAATTTTAATTGAATAATCATTTGAATTTTGCTCGTATTATTCAGTCAGTATTTACTTTTCTGAGGTTAAGTTCACTTTTTAATAATAAATCCTTACATTTAGCACAGCTTGCGCGGTTTACACACACTGAATTACAATTCATTTTAATCTTAAATGATCATCTCATATTCGGTCCTGGCTGTTTACAAGTAAACACATTTAATTTATAATGTATTTGAAACCATATCAACCTTAACAAATTATGGTTCTTTTACGGGAATAATCAAAATTAAAAAGTATATAACAAGTTTGGTGGTTTTTCCTATACATTGAGATAGACTGTCAGACTGTTTGGCAATCGGTCACTTGACATGGAGAAAGTATCTGCTGCTACGGACTAATTATGATTAACTATGCATTCTACTTTGTGCTGCACTTTACAATTATTTTTACCAATAGCTCCCTTAAACATGGTATTTGGATACTAAAATCAGTGAACTAATATTACCATCGAAACATGATTGGATGTTCATTGTGTAACTTCTCAGAGCTGTATGCGGTAAAGTTGTATTCATGGAACCGTAATTATGCATAACGTTGTTTCAATATATATACTGTGATAATACAATACTAAAACATTATATAAATTATATATTAGAAACAACCGTCCATTCGACTATTAAATGTTGCTAAGGGATCGAGCTCGGTTATATGTCTACCATCAATAAGTTTGGCATTCTTCAAATAACAACGAATTCATATTATTCTTGCATTTTTTATTTCAGATACAAAGGGCAAATGAATTTAAAGTGTTTTTTTTAAAGGTTTTTATCATTCTTAAACAAACAGATAAATTTCGTCCAAATTTCGGACCAAGTAACGCACGTCCATTTAAGCCAACACAATGATACAAAATTATGAATAAGTTTTTGTGCATTACTTTGATGAAGCTACCGTCTGCATTTATTCAAACTAAAATAAAAAATAAACAATGTCTGGAAACCCAATGGACCTAACAATAACCACAGATCATGCACAACATAAATTCTGTGTCAAAAGGAACATGAACACAAACACTCTTACGGCTTATTTTACACTATATATGTTGAAATCACAGTGCTCGTGTTGTACAAGCAATCTCTAATTATGTAACAGCTATAATAACAAAATTTCAATTGAGAAATATGTACATTGGTGAACCATACACCATGATACGAATATAATGAAATACATCACACCGACCTCTCGATAATTGTTTGGATTAACCGTCATGAATTTGAGATCATGTAATTGGCCCGATGTCTTTCAATACAATAGTCTAAGCAAATCTGACATTGAACAAATTAAATTAAAATGGAGATTTATAACTAAACATGGCAATATGAAATACATTCATTCAGGCAAATAAAATAATGCTAAGTGTTAACATAATCAACACAAATGACAATAATTTTAGCATCTATATTTTTTCGTACGCTTGTCTAAGATGTGGACAGAAACCTTACTTCCAATTATGTCAGTGTGATGAGGTATTTTCCTGGTGGTTTAGAACGGAATCCGGATAGTGCTATCTATAATCTCGAACTTCTTTCATCAAGGGCGACACACGACACACGAAGCGATACACGATATTTTGCGCGACAGTCGCGGCGACGCACGATATTTTGCGCGACAGTCGCGGCGACGCACAATATATATAACACGATATATCGCCCATTGGGCTACCTACACAAGGGCGATATTTCGTGGTACATTCTCGCGCGTCGCTTCGTGTATCGCGCAAAATATCGTGCGTCGCCGCGACTGTCGCGCAAAATATCGTGCGTC
>VMBQ01006725.1:42334-53446 GCA_007657795.1 Dreissena rostriformis | reverse complement strand
ATATAGACATTGAGTTATCTCTTCTTCAATAAATATATAAAATGTGTCTGTAACCCCAATGTTTAAGGTCAGTATAATAAAACGTTTTTGTGAAAACAATACCAAGAGGGCATTCGGAATGTACAGTGAGAGCATTTTTTTTCAAATATGAGTGTGCTATTGTACAAACGTTCATTTTCATATATTTAATAGGGAAAAGAGATGAAGGATAAAATACCATACACTCAAATTGATCATAACTTATGAGTTTAATCAATCCACATAAACGTTCCATTGTTCAATTATATACCTTAATGCTAAACAGCATTTACAAAATGCCAATTTACCAAACAGATAACATAAATAGTATGTTAGTTCGCCTATCATTAATTTGAAAACTTGAGTGAGTCATCAGTCTACTGAAAACTGCGAGGCGTACACACTTTATACCTACCAATGTGTGACAAAATGTTTTAAAGAAGTTGTTCAACAGGAGCGCAATATTACATTTTCAAAATTGTTTAATTACAAATAAAAATGATGTTCGAGACTTTATTATTGGGGCGATTGCCTTCTGCAATCTGCCCCATTTGAAACATAATATACGTATACCAAAGAATCAGTTTCAGAATAAAGTCCGTTACTGCAATTAGCCTAACTTTGCATCCAGATTCTGCATTCGCAAACAAAATAGCTCCGATCGCATGGTATTAGTATTAATGCGCACAAACATGATTACGTGACCAATTGAACATGTGTCATGGGGACAAAGTACTCGTCGCTGTATACACATTCCATGAGGACTGCGTGTAACTCGGGTGCTAATGCCATTTTAAAAAGACGTTGCCATGGATGGAACGCGCCCTTTAAGCTGATGATGTCAAACTGTTACAATCCAAGGGTGTTTGTCGCACAATGAATTTGTGAACAACGTGAAGGCGGGCAAAACTGGATTGAACTGGATTTATTGATGAGCATTTCAGAAGGGGAAATTTGTATGCTGGTGAAAAAAAAAGATACCCACGAACGATAAGTCCGTTTGGGTTGGGATCGGGTCCGTTTTACGGCCTTTTTTAAATAGCAAGAAAACCCCTTAAAGTCTTATCATTTTTATGACTTCAATTTGACGGTTTTTGGGTCGAATATTGGTCACATTCCACTAAAAAAGTATACTTTTTGCCCATATTGCAGATACAAAGCCACCCCCGCCAACTCCTCTCCGCAAGTATTTTTTACTGTTGCAGAATTGTATTGGTACCCCTGATGAATCATTAGCATATATTAAATGCACATTTTATTAAAATAAAGCAATTTTAAGTCTTCAATGCGAAGTGCATGGTTATAAAAAATCCAGCAAAATCGCCCCACCAGTACTTTCAGTACCTTGATTCTTATCAGTAACGCACTCGACAAAAAGGCGAAAGCACCGATCTGAAAAACAAAGTAAACTTTACAGTTAAAATCAACACAGTTTGAGCGCAGCAATAAAGCACTCTGCAGAAACGCATAAGACTGAAGATCAAAAACCAGAAAAGTAAACATCTGTATACGAAACATACAGCATAATTCACTTTATTCTTCCGAAAAATGGCGAACGCTTGTGTTTATGAAATTCTTAGACACATTTATCGTCAATGTCGGTAAAAATTTGCTTTTAAAAAAATGAAGTCGATTTTGTGTATAACGCATTACGGAGTGAAATGAAAGATCGTTATAGTTGTCCCAATACTAGATCACAGGGCTCGAGACTTTTCATTAAATGTTCCGAAAATGTCTAAAAAAAATATCGTAAATTTTGCTTAGTAAAAAGTTTACATTAACAATTATCAGTGGACCTTGTTTTAATTTAATGTTTAACTGTTTGTTGTCATACTAGCTAGTTACGTAACATATGAAGAAGTGTATGTGCCACATACAATTCGGTCATGCTGGTCTATTATGGGTAAGCCACAATGTCTTCTTATAAAATCATATTAATTTATCAATAATCTTTGAAGTTTTGAGCTTTTGTCTTAATTACGCTTTTGTTAAGAGAGAAATGCCAACATAACAGAATTAAGGGCAATCGCTCGGGTGATATCATTTCATAGCATAGTGCACATTACTGTTTGTTCTTATTCAATGGTGTGCATACATATAACATTAAACATTAGTTTAACACTATTTAATACATAGGCAAAGACTAGACAGTAAAACATTGATCAAGATGTATCACTGTAACACTGTAGTGAAGGGTAAGGATTTGGTTTAAATCAAAGTGCGCTCCTAGGATAGCACCGCACCAATAAGCGATTCCATAGCGCTGTCTGTATGACTACCTAATGCGCGATTTTAAAGCCCCATTAATACTCAAAATCAACGAATATTTCGTAAAATAAAGTTAACCCATAAAAATCAGTGTTCTGTATAGCAAAAGCCAAAATGTAAACGCAAGATAACATAGATTTAACGAGATACAAAATGCTCGTTTTTATTTTGTGTGGAACAATATATTCCAGTGTAATTTCCCGCAACGATATCTATTGATACGACACACGAATAATAATTTGGTACATGAACATGTGTTGTATATATTCTGTCACAAAAAAGAGCATTTTGTATCTCGTTAAATCTATGTTACCAGACCACATCTGGCGTTGAAATTTTGGCTTTTGCTATAAGGAACACTGTTTTTTTATGGTTTAACTTTATTTTACGAAATTTTACGAAATCTTGCTTGATTCATTTTTTCAGATCTTTTTATTTATTATTTTATTGTGTAATAAAGTATTTTCGGTGATATTTATGCACATACATACATATTATTGCACACAGGTTTTGCATTCGTAGTGTAATAGGAATATGATATTAAGACGACATATTCATTTATTTGTGATTGTAAATAAAATATAGTTTAAACTTTCTGCAAGTCTAAAATGGACTTGTTTGTGTTATTTTGAGAAAGTTATCTCTTAAGCCACACATAGTGCCAAACAATGCACTCACATTATTGACAATTGCGTTTAGTAACTCGCCTAATAAACTCGAATTTGTTGTTTTTAATTTTAATTGCGATTTAAAAAGCAATAATTTATTTTTGAAAAATGAGTGTTCTCAAGTGTTATGTAATAGAGAACAACTGCAGTGCCTTCAGCGCTTTGATTTTTTTTAAATTTCATTCGAAACTGAAAAGCTTTTGCGAATATTGAATAAAAATAAAAATCAGCGTTAAATATAAATATTGTATGCATGTCCATTTAACAGAATTGATGCGTGCCTAATGGTGACAAGTATTGATTTTAGAAAACCATACTCTTTTCATGTAACAAAAACCTTTAAAAGTATAAATATTTCTGTTTACGTACTTAATATTCATTCTGTGCTTTTGCCCTTACTGAATATTAAAACGCATGCACGCGAAATTGGATTCCCGCTTCGGCTTAAAATAGAAACGTACTTTCAAATATAGAACTGGGATTTCCAAACCAGGCTATAAATATTCTTATACATACTGTTTGAATCAACCGCATATGGTTCAGAGTTTTCACCAGGTTTATAGTCATTTCATTTCCGTTGATAATTATTATCTAAATCATATGCTAGTAGCCTGTAGGTTTATAATGTACACGCAAGGCAAGCGATATTATGGAAGAGAATTTAAGTTATTATTAGATTAATGTAAATGACTATAGTGCTTGCGTATAAATGACTAATTCGTGTGTATATATTGCAAGTTTATTTCAACTTGCTAATCAAAGTGTGTATTACGATAGTTGCAACTGCTAACGTTCAAGTCAACAATTGTATAAGTATACGGTTAATTGCATATGTTTAAATTACTAATTACAAGTTACTTTAACATTTTTGATTACATAACTGAAGACTAACATGTTTATTTCTGCAGCTATTTCGTTAATTTAATCAATTAATCAAAATTGCTAGAAACATTATTCATTACATAAATATAAAGTAAAAAGCGAGTCAGAAATATCGTTTGGTTTAGTCGTGAGCCTTGTGCTTGCTCTGTAGGACATGGGTTCCCTATGAGGAAATATTTTAAATTTCAGTTTAAGATTTGAACACTTATTTCAAATAAATGTCTATGCGAACTTATATAACAATTGGACCTTGTTGAACAAAGCTCGTGGCTTTTAAACTTGGTAATATTTGATTTCCATTAATGTTTCTTCGTGGGTTAAATTCGTAAGCGTTTCACTTAACGGCAGATTGAATTGTATTATTTACAAAAAGTATCTCTAAAATAGATATAAGTGTCTTTAATAATTGCAATACACATAAGACATGTAAATAATTGTCTAACATATATATTTATATAGCAAAATAATCCTGTAGAAATAATAATGCACACACGACATGTACAGTAAGTTCGAATATAAATAGTTATCACACTGTAACTAATAGACTTGTTTATATGAGCACACAATACCAAAAAGAGTAAATAAATGTGTATGATCATGACGTATTTTTTATAAGAGAACTTGTATTTATAAGATATTTGCTTCATATATGTGTTTTAATATCTATTTTGATATGAGCTCAAACATCCACTTGTTATATACCGTCTTCGGTTCATTTAATAAGTACAGGGGGTATATCGTACGCAAGTACTTGCTGTGGCGTAAGTGAGAACAATATTAACTATTGTTCAAAATTGCGGTCAACGGCTGATATTTCGATTTTTTTGCCTGAACTGTCGAAAGGTTTGTACATTTACCATACTTATTCGACATTATCCTAACGCGCAAGATGTGATAATGATAACCATTTAACATCAGTATAAATCCTGTAGCTGCATTATCAATATTAAAAAAGTTATTGAAGACTTTATACGCAAGTGCCTGATTGTTTACAATTAACACGGCTCATTGTATGTGCATCTTAAGGTCATATATAAGGTTTTCTCAGCAGTTTTCAGGGAAAGGTGGACTCAAGAACCATCATAGTTTACCTTGCCTGAACACCAGGATGCGTCCAAAAGGCAATCGCACTACATATANCTATCTGAAATTTGATGAATGTATAGGTGATGGCAAGCCAGTATTATCGTGACACTCTTGCGCTATGAAAGTTTCAATTACACCAGTGAATTGTTTCCGTTATTCATAAATTAAAAAAATCTACGTTGGGTGTGTGTTAATATCTTCAGTTTAATCGTTAAAACCGCGGGAAATATTGTGGCACCGTTTTATTTATGTTTGTTTTTTTAACTTAATACAGAACATTTCACATGCATTAAATTATGTTTACATTTTCTTATGTGTATATAAAACTATGACTTAAGGTGAAATCCTTTGCTAGAATATTGTGTCTTTTGATACAATACGCACAGATTACATTTATTCAAACAGGTATCAATTAGTTTACTCAGGTTTAATATACCCAAAAGACTGAAATATATTATACTGTCTAAAGGGGCCTCATGTTGATACTCGTTAAACAAATTTGAGATGACATATTAATGCTGACACGAATTATTGATACATTATATTTTTGATATAACAAGAGAAAAGTCTATTTTTGTATTTTCGCATACGCGCAGTTTAAGATTGAAAGTTGAACTGAATGAGTATAGTCGATATTTGTTGTAAATAGACACCAATGAAGAGCCGATTACTTTTCGCACGAGAGGTATATAACAAATTCAGGTATAAACATCTCCTATATTGCGCGTATACGTCTAATTTTTATTGAACATGAACCATATTATATATTATGCTGTACTTATTTAGAGTATTTAGTCTAAGTAATTATATAGAATTTGGAGAATTCTAAACAACAACATTTCTAATCAATTACGATTTGGTACTGACCGCCATCACCCCAATCCGTGAATGTTATTTTTACCTTGATGTCGCCGCGATAACCTCTATGTATATTAAATCATAGTTATGTACCAAACAATGTACACATTTTTTTTGGTTGTTGTTTTGACAAATTGTATAATATAAACTAAGATTTGTTGTTTGGGTAGAGCTATTTATGCTGCATTCCTTTATACCGGTATAAAACCACAACGCTTTGCGTTGACTACTTTAATTCGATAACTTCTATCTTTAATCATTTTGTGTTCAATGTTTACCCTCTTGTATTTATTTTGGAAGTGCACGACGATGATCTGAATGTTATACTATCTCATATTATGTCTCTAAAGCTTTTTAAGACAGAATGTAATTGATAGTTGATGTAATTTTGGTTTCAGTTTATTGTGCCTCAAACAGTTACGGTTTTCGTGCTCTTGTCTTTATATAACTAAATGCGTAGATAAATGTAATTTAATCAACTTGTATTGTATTTGTTTTATTGTAATTGCGATGCTATGATGTTAATGGTATGCATTCTTAAATATTAAATGAATTATTCTGGGCCCAGTGAAATGTTTGGAGTTACTTAAAACCGTTTTAACCCATAGTGCTTTTACAATGACCGTCCCAAGGCGGTGACCTACGTTTTGTTCTCGTTTGTGAATTTGTGATGTACGTGTAGTCTATATACAATTTGCCGCTTGTGTTAAATGAAACTAGTGGATGGTAAAAGTACCTTTTCTTGTGAATGTTCTGAAGTTTCATTAATAAAAAATTAAAGTAAAAGAGGATGAAATAAGCTGCTCAAAAAAATAGTTTAGTCCCTTATGTTTTCAATTTGAAAGTCCTCTGATTTAATTATCGCTATCCATGCTTTGAACTGTTCTGGATAAAGTATAATTATGAAATGTTTATTCGAGTGTAGTGCCTCTAATTTAATCAGATGAATTATGAGTTAATACACGGCGGTGCATTTTGATTTTGTTCATGTAAGTTGACAAGTTTCTACTGTAGCGGTAAATATCTCTACGAATAACTTAACACTCTTAAGTTAGTGAACAATAAATACTTGTGACTGCCATCGCACATTTCTGTGTGTTTGTAGATTTTATAATTATGCGAATAACAGTTTGAGGTTTTGTTTATAAAACAAAGAAAGATACCGGTGAAAGTACCTTTTACATGTGTAGTGAGTGGACGATCCCATTTAAAACAGTACGACTTTCAGTTCCCTTTTAAAATTGTTGTTTCGTCTTCTAAATGAAGAGTACTATTAATCAACTCAACACTTTGACGCCTCCATTTATCATGTTGAATGCCAATATTTGCAATATATGGATACACTTCGGGACTGCATTACTTTCATCTTTCAAATTCGGTAGCGTTGACGTATGTGTTTCTGTTGTTTTTCAAATCCGGCATTTAGTAGCGTTATTTTTATCGATTTTCTTTAAGAGCATTGTGTTGACACTAATGTATTTAAAGGAATCATTGGTTCAAGTAAGTGTTAAGTTTATGTTCGCGAGATATAAACAAACCTTTCACACAGTTTAATCCATAGTTCTTGTGTTGTTATTTAAAAGTACGTCATCAATTATTTCATTGAATGCATCAGCCAACTCCAGTAGTGTTAAAGTATACATGTGTATTAGTCACTTATTAATTTATACTATAACGTACACAAAAAAGTCGTTTACATGCAATCGTCACATGTTTTGTATCGATAATGTTTATGTTACAAACATTTGTCTTATACAAATAAGTATGCCCCTTTTTGGAAGAAGAGGGAGTATATTGTTTTGCTGGATGAAGGTCGGTCTGTCGGTCTGTCGGTCGGTCTGTGTGTCTGTCGGTAGACCAGTTCGTTTCCGTTCAATAACTTGTCAAAGGATTGACCGATTGGCTCGATACTTCACATGTGCATTGGCCTTGGATAGTTAATGATCCCTATTGAAATTGTGATTACTAGGTCAAAGGTCAAGGTCACTGTCACAATAAGTGTGAACAGCGTTTCCGATCAATGACTCGTCAACGAATTGACCGACTGACTTGATATTTTTCACATGTGCATTGGCCTTGGACAGTAGATGACCCCTATTGAAATTGGGGTCAATAGGTCAAAGGTCAAGATCACTGTCACATTAAGTGTGAAAATCAAGGCCCTGTTTTGGGGGCATATGTCTTCTACCGCGGTACTCTTGTTCATAGTGACAAGGTCACTATCATATTTGATATTTTGGGCATATTGTACTTCAATACCTTTCTTAACGATAACGATATTTCGGTTTCAAGTAATACCTTACCTTCCACATTAACGGAAGCCCGGTGACATTTGATTTATGTGCAATTATAGTTTATATATTTCATTAATGTCAAAAACGGATGTCCAAAACAATCACTGAAAAGAATGCAAAATGAAAATAAATAACGTTTGTGTTGATAGTTAGTTAAGTAAGTTAGTTAGCATATGTCTTGCAAATGATATCCCTAAACGCGCTGCAAAAGGAGACGTACAAAGCTGACATAACTTAACTTTAAACTGTATTAAGGTTAATGCAAAGGCTACGTCTTAACTTCAATATGCATAGTTCAAATTGTTTCAGTCACATGCGCAAAATATGAAAAAGCCATAAACACAAAGCCAATAGTTGTTTACACCAGACACTCTGTTTTAAGCATTCATAATTTTATGTCAACTATAGCTCAACACATTATTGTTTGCAAACGAAATTATTTGTTATTAGAACGGGCAACACATGATGGTCTGTTTTCGATATAAAATGAATATATATTAAAACCTAAATAATACACTACGATTGATAAGTTATAAACACAATCGTTATATACACAGAAAATGCGAAACCCGCTTCATATGTTGTATATGAAGTGTATGAAGACCCGACTGTCTGTACAGTTTATACCGATGTGCTGTATTGCTCTTTATCATCCCGGAGAGTCGATTCTAAACTCTCGTAACGGACACTCTTCACGTCAGTCCTACAGTATTTGAAAAATAGTACAAACGCAAGCCATTCATATAAGCATTTTTGTATTTTCTGTATCAGCCAGAAATCCATATACGCGAATTAAAATGTTTTGAAAACAATGTAGATTATTTATCATTTAACTGCACACATACAATGGCTAAAACAATGAAAACCATTACTTTCACACACGTATTATTGAGTAAAACAAACACGATATATATGCATATATACCTATTTGTTTCTGATTCAAAAGCAGCAACTGAAAATATATAAACCAATCATCAGCGCAGATTATGTTGTTGCAACAGTAGTTTTATAAGTACTATTTATAGAAATATTATTTGTAGTATTTAGTTAAAATTCTTTTTTAGGCCTGTTAGTGTCATCGAAGTATGTATTTGAGTGTGAGTAAATAATAATAAAAAAATCGGTGCTTACCATCAGCCATATTTATATCGGCCAATGCCAAAAACGAAATGTGTTCACGCGTAGTATTGTCCGTGTCATCAGTCACAGCCACTGGTAAAGTCATAACTGGTCGTCTCATTATAGGAGGAGCTAGTTCCATGGTTCCACTGTCTTCGAATGTTGGTTCATTTGCATGGTCAGTTTTTGCTTTGCCAAACGTATTTGTAACAGTAGCACAATCAGCAAATATTCTATGTATATCCGATATTTCATGGTAATTCACTTCGTTATACATTTCTGGACTGTCCAAGGGCATCACCACAATTTGTTTAGGTGAAGTATGGTCATTGTCAATCGCTGTATAATTTATGACTGAAATATTGATAAACAAAAATAAACACGACACTTTTGAAACTGTAGTTTAATCGCATTATATTAACTACGTAATCAACTTGTTTGCAAGATTAAACCATATGGTATGTCGTATATAAAGACAGCTACACATTGTGTGTGTTTTCTTACCTATTTGGCGAGGTTTATATTTCCAATATACACAGAAGGACACATTTATTGCAACGAAAGCCGTTACTCCCGCTACTGCTACTATGATTGTAGTAGATTCTTTGTTCGATTCAGCTGAAATACAATAACTACATGGCTAGTAGTGTTAACAGTATTGTGGTACTGCTTTATGAAGTACTTTCTCTGGTAATCCCTATTTCATGTTTATGAAAACACATTCCTCAATACTCTTTGTTGTATTTGGTCCATGTCTGTCTCTTAAGCCTTCACATTTTGGTGAATGTTATTCAGCAAGTGCAATTCATTGAATACTTTCAATGATATTAAGTTTAACTAAGATATAGAATACATTAATAAAACCAGTACTATTTTAATTTCCGTTTAATATGAATCACCACGATATGAGGCTAGTGTGAATTTAATCCAGAATTGCACTCTTCAGGCAACTATTCACATACCAGAAACAAAATTCAAGCAGACTGGAAAGTGTTGTTGATTCGCATCATCATATTTAATTGAATGGTTCTTCTATGTTATATACCTTTTATTTGTGTTATAAATAAACTGCTCAATGGACGTGTATTATGCAAACACGGTTTATAGCGATGTTATTCTAAATAAGCTCTTAACTCGATATAGTACAAGTTCAAGTCCAAGTAAAATAGTTACGTACATTAACGTGTTTATACTTACTGTTTGATTGTCCATTCTCAGATTCTGCTTTAACTACTGTTTTAGTTGTGCTGTCAGACGTTGTTGTAAACATGTCAGTTTCTTCTGTTGTGACAAGGGTGCGACCTTCCTCAGTTAATATATAATAACATATTTCATGATGCATACATGTATTTCCCTAATCAAAAAAAGTAATTAAAAAGTATTGTTGAAAACCTTTAAATGTCTTTACCAAGTATATAAACGGATAACTATTCTATATTTAGAACGTGCGCAGCATTCTTCTATTGCTCATGGGAATGTTTGGGATAAAATATATATCAATGCTTCCTGCTTAAGGATACCTATCTTTAATATAAATGCTATAGATGTCTTACCTCCCGCGTGTGTGATCACATCTCCAACTTGTGTTACTGTTTCCGAGACATCTGTTAAACTTGTAATTTTCGCAAGTGTTGTTTCTTCCTCGGTAATGTGCTCTAGACGTGTAGTCGTTGTACATTCAGTGGTTTCTAAAATGTGAAAATTGTGTAATGATAATCTTAACCCACACTTATTCCAGAGCCATTCACTCAAATTGGATATTCAAACAATTGAAACAAATGAAGAAAACAACAACACAAAAACAAACAAAGAGCAACGATCAATGCAAAACATTCAATTGATAATTTGATATCCTGCTTTTAATGCATGCACACACCACACTGAACATACTTTTTATTGTTTTACCAGACATATATATA
>VMBQ01006725.1:0-42238 GCA_007657795.1 Dreissena rostriformis | reverse complement strand
TATATATATACATATGCATAATGCACTTGGCTAATAAGCATACCTTGAATCGGAATCGTAAATGGTATGCTAAAATGTGAATATCCATTTATGAATTTACTGCACTGCCATCGGTCACCAGATTGCACAATCATGTCAGCTGATATGTTGCATAATACACTATTGTCTTCGATGCACGAACACTGAGCATTAGTAGAGTGAAGGGGTGTTAAACGACATTCTCGTTCACTGGAAACTATTTTTCCGATATTTTGCTTATCTTCTAATCCATCTCGGGTCCTGTAAAACGTCCAAATTCCATAACTCCCATAACTCATATTGCACATTACTTCCATGGTTGATCTGCACAATAGTCTAAGGTTGATCAGCGGTTTATCGGTCTCTGAAACGTATAGCAATTGCGTTGGATCTTTTGAAACAATTATCAAATGTAAGATTCAAACAAAAAAAAGCGAAGTACAGTTAAAAGTGACATTGTTATCTAAATTGTTTTACAGATACTTAATATTACACAAATTCATGGTTATTTTTCTATTCACTATACCATTATTTTCTCGAATTACTTATCTAACATATTTTGTTTTATTTAGTTGATCACAAATTCGTCATATAATGCAGATTTAAAAAGAACGTAAGACTTACGTGCAAACATTGCTGCAATTAACGTGATTGCGCACATTCCAAACACCCAGTTCATGTTCGCTGTATTGAACATTTCATAGTGAAAGCAGTTAAACGCGCACTTGTCCACGGCGAAGTGAAAAAAAAATATGTAAAAATATACTTTCTTATTTTTCTTAATTGTTCGGTGAAACCGGCAACACATCCTAAACAATCAAGGAGAGAAGTTTGCGGTCATATTTCTGATGAATTCAATATGCACCGATGAGTTGTTGAGTGTATGCCCTTGAAGGAAGATATATCCGTATTTCCGTTCATTAGTCATTCCCGCTTTATGTGCGTAGTATAACACCAAAGTAGTAAAGGGATTAAATTGAAACTTCATTTAATGATAGAAAGCTTTAAAGTTACAAGGATACGCAAAATACAAAACTAATAACGTCCTTTTCGTGATATTTAGAGTTATTGCCATTTAGTAAATATTCGTGTGCGAAGATCTCCCTTAATATTAAAGGTACTTACAGAAAAAAATACATTGATTGACAATTGAGATAATGTAAAGAATACTTGAACAACAGCTATATATTATCATTATTTTCGGAGTTATCGCTTATTTTGTGGAGCATACCTCTGCAAGTATAGAAGGTACTCATATGAACATTCATATACATATGTTGTTTTAATAGAGAACGCTGAGTAGAGGACAATAATTTCCTCTTAAGTATTTACATGTGTACTTCCCTTTTTAGTAATATTTTGGAATTATTGCTCTTTGCTTTTTTTTGCAGAACATACCAACACACGTCAATTTTATTTAATAAAGCATAACTCAGAAAGTATTGAATGGATCCAAAACATATTTATTTACAATGGACGTTGAAAGGAAAAGCAGTATACAAATAGCATAACTTTTTATTCAATATTTACAGAGTTATTGCCTCTTGTTAATTATCGTTTACATTCTTTCTGTTATTCCATTATAATGATTTTGAGATTGAACTTATTAGATCTACAATATATTATTGTAGGTAAGTGAGAGTGAAAGAACTATAACTCTCTCTACAGTGATAATGGCGTTATTGCCCTTAGTATGTTTCGTTTGCAGAGTCCAATGCCATATTGTAATTGTATGGTGCACATGATAATTCAAAATATTTTAAAGGACATCAAATGTAACTTCATATTCCAATAGAATACTATGAGAGGATGTTCATTTGCAAAGCATACCATTTAAAATACAATTGACTGTATTGATTAAATATATTTTATATATTTATTGAAAAAGAGATACCTCAAGGTCTAAATATTTTGATATATATATATTTATCAAAATATTTAGATCTTGAGGTATCTCTTTTTTCAATAAAGATATAAAATGTTCGTGTTGCCCTATTTGCCTGTAGTTTATAGGAAAAAGCGATTAAAGATAACATACCATAACTCAAATGGATCTCAACTTATGAGTTTAATCAATCCACATAAAAGGTCCACTGTGCAATTATAAACCTTCGTGCGTAACAGCAATTGCACAAGGACAATTCACCAAACAGATAAAAGAAATGTTATGTTAGTTCAGCTATCATTGATTTGTTCAAAACTTGAGTGAGTCACCAGTCTACTGTTAACTACACACTTTATACTTGCCAATATGGGCCAAATGTTTTAAATTCATTGTTTAACAGTGGCGCAGTATCACATTTTCGAAATTGAAATACAAATGAAAATGTTGTTTGAGATTAGTTTTTTCTAATAAGCAACACACTCGACAAAAAAAGCGAAAGCACCGATCTAAATTGTTATCAACACAGCTTGAGCCCAGCAATACAAATCTGCAGAAACACATACAACTGAAGGTCGTGAAGATCGGGAACCAGAAAAGTAAGGCTTTGTATACGAAACATACACCATAATTCACTTTATTCTTCCGAAAAATTGCGAACGCTTGTGTTGGTGAAATTCTTAACACATTTTTCGTCGATGTCGGTCAGAATTTGATTAAAAAAAAATAAAATCGATTTTTTTTATCGCGCATAGGTGTACGTACACATTGTATACTTGTTAATTTGGGCCAAATGTTTTAAATACATTGTTTTACATTAGCGCAGAATCAAATTTAATAAAAATGTAATACAAAAAAAATTTTGCTTAGTAATAAAGTTTCCATTAACAATAAGCATGTAATCTTTTGTTAATTTCATGTCAAGAAACATGAAATTTAATAATTTCCAAAATTATTGAAACATAAGTTGTCATACCAACTAGTTACGTAAAACATGTATACGTGTATGTGCCACATATAATCCGGTCATGCTGGTCTATTATGGGTGAGCCGCAATTTCTTCTTAAATAATAACATATAAATTTATCTCTAATCTGTGAAGTGGTTTTGCGCTTTTGTCTTACTAACACTTTTGTTAGTAAGAAATGGCCACATAGCAGAATGTAGGGCAATCGAACGGGTGATATCAATACATAACATAGTGCACATCAGTGTGTGTTCTTATTCAAACCTGTGAATAAATATAGCATTTAACATTAGATAAACAATATTTAATCAATATGGACAGGACAGAAAGTGAAACATGGATTAAGATGTTGTACGACTGCAACACTGCAGTGAAGGATAAGGGGCTTGTTTAAATGTAAGTGTGCTTTAAGGATAGCACCGCACCGAATTGCGGTTCTACAGAGCTGTCTGTATTACTACCTAATTCGTGAGTTTATTTTTCTGGATCATTATCCCCACGCTTTTTGAAAAGCGTGGGGCTATTGTGGTTATCTCCGCCGTCCGTCCGTCCGTCCGTCTGTCCGTCCGTCCGTCCGTCTGTCCGTCCGTCCGTCCTGGCCACTATCTCCTCCTACACTATAAGCACTAGAAACTTACACAAATGGTAGCTATGAGCATATGTGCGACCCTGCACTATTTGGAATTTTGATCTGACCCCTGGGTCAAAAGTTATGGGGGTTTGGGTGGGGCCGGGTCAGAGATTATATTCCGCAACTGGTTAAGTCGTCATTAAATGAGAGATATGTGCTGCGCATGCGCAATCAGTGTGCTTACGCAATATGGCGGACGCGGTTCGCAATTCATTTTGTTAGAATATTTTTCAGTTATTTTACGCAGTTAAAGTGTGTGACACTTTATTTCATTAGCGTATTGTGTTTCATTAACCGTTTGTTTACACTCGGATTTATAGTGCGGGTGAGTTTGGGCTATTTTTATAGTAGTTTTAAGCCATTTGTGTGTACGCACGTGGTGCGTACTTGAATTGAAAAATGGCAGACATTAACTCGCCGCAGACGAGTTCTAAGAAAAAATCAGATAAAACAACGAAAGAAACTAAAAAACCACCAAACAAGCAACCTCTTTCGAAGAAAGAGACTCAGAGTGATAAGCAAGATAAGCAAGATAAGCAAATAATTGACTTGATTATGGAAATGAAAGGCAAGATGGATAAATCTGAGGAGTTTTTAAACAACGTATGTAAACGGATCGAGGACCTGGAAAACACGGATCAATATGAAGAATATGGTGGTTACGGTGAGGATTGTGGTGATTATGATAGATATTTTGTTTGTGGTCAGGTAACTCCGACGCAGTCGGGCAGTAAAAGACCCCTTGAGGGGAGTAGGGATGATATTAATAACAATGCTGGAATAGAAAGTGACAGTCGTTTTTCTTCCCTTACAAAAAGATTTAAGGGTCAGGAGATTACATCATCCGAAATTGACCCAACTTTGGCCGATAATATTACCGATCTTTTTTTGTAAAGGCATGGATGATGATCAGTACAATGATCTGTTGAAAGATGACAAGTTGGCGCGGCCAGCTAAATGTGACGGACTTGCGGTAGTCAAATGTAATCAATTAGTTTGGGACTTGTTGCCTCCAAATGCCAGAACAAATGACAAAAAATACAAAATATTGAGATGTCGGTTGTGAAATCGGCTACTGTTCTTGCCAAAATGCTAACTAAAGTTGCTACTTTAGAAAAACAAATGAAAGATAAAGGTTCGGACGATATTTCTTTCATAATTGATGAAGCCATTGATGCCTTGGCTCTTCTTGGTCAGGCCAACCGGCAGATAAATCTGACTCGTAAGGATTTGTTAAAGCCAGAGTTGAAAAATGAGTATGCGCATTTGTGCACGCATCAGATGCCGTACACGACACAATTATTTGGAGACGATGTCTCCAAAGCGGCGAAAGAAATAGAAGATTGTGCAACAATTGGATATAAGATGCTTCATTATAGCTCCAGTCATTATCGAGGGCCTAGCAGTTTCAGAGGAGGCCGTGGGGGCTTCCGAGGTCGATTCAGGATGAGACCTAGAGGTTTTGGCAGAGGACGAGGTTCGTTCGCTCTGATTGGCTATGATGCAAAAAACGGCCCGAGAAGGGGTGGTTTGAGGAATCTGAACCATCATCAGATGATTCTAAGGTATGTACCATTACTGCTGGTTGTTTAAAAAAATGTGTTGGTAAATGGCAAAAATTAACATCTGATCCATGTATTTTGGATATTGTTGAACATTTCCATTTAGAATTTATAGACAATTCACCTCCTACACAAAGGTCTGTTGTACCTCATGATTTCAATGAAAAAGAATAGATTTAATCAATAAAGAAATTGACAAATTACTGTTGCAAAATGTTATTGAAGAGGTGGATTTTGATGAAGATCAATTTATATCTCCAATATTTTCGAGAGAGAAGAAAAATGGTGAATTTCGACTCATTCTAAATTTGAAAAAACTAAATGAGCATATACCATATAGGCATTTCAAAATGGATACTTTTGAAATTGCAGTTACAATAATACCAAAAAACACATATATGTGTAGTGTTGATTTTCGCCATGCATAATAATCGGTGCCAGTAGCTGAAGAGCATAGAATTGTTTACGTTTTCAGTGGAATGATAAGATTTATGCGTTTACATGTTGTCCTAATGGTTTATGCTTCATGCCATTAACATTCACAAAATTACTCAAACCGGTGTATGCACAATTGAGATCAGATGGACATGTTTGTACATGTTTCATTGACGATAGTTTATTATGTGGTAATACAGAGCAAGAATGTTCTGATACATTACAAGCCACATCGTCTTAAATGCAGAAATTGGGATTCATGCTCAATAAAGAAAAATCTGTAATGATTCCTACAAGAAAGATTTGTTATCTCGGCAATATAATTGATTCGGAAAATATGATTGTATATTTGCCAGAGGATAAAAAGAACAGGCTTGCAAAAGAATGTGAAAAATTGTCCAAGAAAAGCATGTCAGATATCAGACACATTACATAGGTCATAGGCCTCATGGTTTCCAGTTTTGCGGCTGTAGATTATGCCAAACTGAATTATATAGAATTAGAACGTTCTAAGATCAAGGCATTGAAACGGTCAAGAGGAAATTTTGATGAAAAAATGAGTATTTCTCTGCCTATGAAAAGGGAATTAAAATGGTGGTTTCAAAATATTCATGTACAAAATAGATGTTTGGATATAGGTAATCCCAGTTTAAGCATTGTAACAGACGCAAGTTTAATAGGTTGGGGTGTTGTCTGTGAGGAGGAAAAATCAGGTGGTAGATGGGCAAGCATGGAGCGATTGAGACACATTAATGAATTGGAATTATATGCAATTTTGTTTGCATTGCAGTCTTTCCGTTCAAGACTAGAGAATAAGCATTATATTAAAGTTTTAACAGACAGTTCAACAGCAGTGTGCTATGTGAATAACATGGGTGGTATACGATCAGTTGCTTGTGATCAAATCAGCAGAGACATTTGGTTGTATTGTATACAACATAACATTTGGCTTTCTTGTTCCCATATTCCTGGGAAACAGAATGCAGCTGATGAACCTTCTAGAATTTTTAATGATCGTACTGAATGGTCCTTGTGTGAACAAGTGTTTGATTCTGTTTGCTCTATGTATGGTAGTCCATCGATAGATTTATTTGCTTCTAGGCTGAATGCTAAATTGAAGAAATATTGTGCCTGGCAAGCAGATCCAGGTGCAATAAATATTGATGCTTTTACATTGGATTGGGATATGTTTGATTGTTGTTACATTTTCCCACCTTTCAGTGTGTTAAATCGCTGCGTTCGCAAGATCAGACAAGACCAAGCTCAAGCAATAGTCATCGCACCAGTGTGGCCAACACAGACTTGGTTTCCGATTCTCATGAAAATGCTAACAAGAAAACCAGTTATTCTTCCACGAAAGAACTTTCTGTTTCTGCCACATCAGATAAAAGAGCATCCACTTCGTCGAAAATTAGTCCTGNTTCTTCATTTCTACACCGATTCACTTCAAATTGATACTGAACTTCTCTTATGACAATACGGTCAATCTCAACTATGCATGGCCCCATTACCAATCCTGGGGCGCCCTGCCCACATAGGTCACACCCACCCGAAATTGCCTTTTACTAAAACTTCTTCATTTCTACACCAATTCACTTCTAATTGATACTGAACTTCGCTTATGACAATACGGTCAATCTCAACTATGCATGGCCCAATTACCAACCCTGGGGCACACCTAGGTCAAACATTCGGCGTGGGGATACGCGTCGGCCTCTGCCGAGCCATTTCTAGTTTCATTTATTAATATATATTTTGAAGTATACTATGTTTCGGGGGTATTAGTGACATTACAACATTAATACACACACGTTTTACATTCGTAGTGTAATATGAATCCTATATTACGACGACATCTTCATTTATTGTTTATTGTTAATAAAATATATTTACTGTTTTATAGTTTCTGCACAGTCTAAAAATGGACCTATTTGTGTTTTCTTTTAGAAAGTTATCTCTTTTGCACCCATATTTTGCTGAACAGTGTACTCATATTATTGACATTTGCGTTAAGCCACTCGCCCAATAAACTCTAATATGTTTTTTTTTTATTTAAACCTGCAATGTAGAAAGCAATAATTTATTTTTGTCATATGTAAAGTAATATGGAACAAATTAAGTGCCTTCAGCGCTTTGATTTATTAATTTTAAGTGCAAACATCGCAAATGAATTGCTTTTGCGAATATTTATATATAGCATAAACATGTACATGTTCTGCGTGCCAAATAGTGACAAGTGTTCATTTTGGAAAACCACATTCTTTTCAATATAACGAAAACCTTTCATAAATTGCGTCATTTTAAATTGAATGTAAATGTATTTTTCTACGAAATTTTATGTACTACGAATCTACATAATATTTACTCTCTGCTTTTGCTGTTACTATATATTAAAACGCATGTACGCGAAATGGGATTCCCAATTCGCTTAAAATAGACACGAACTATACAAAGACAAAGACAATAGTTTTATAGTTAGAATCTCATCTTTCAAATATAGAACTGGGATTTCCAAACAATGCTATTAATACCAATAATATGTACTGTTTAAATAAACCGCATATGATTCCGACTTTTCACCAGGTTAGTCATTTCATTTCTTTCATAATTATTGTCTTAATCATATGTAATAGCTTTACTTGATTATGAACACACAAGGAGTACACACTTTAGAGTTATAGGCGTTAGATAGACTTGCAGTGTAAATAAATAGAGTAAGTGAGTTTGGAGGCATTGCCATTTGCGTTTTCTGTTGTTGTTTTTGTTGGGTATTTCTGCGCTTCTTTTAGCTTTGAAGCGGACTGCATATAAATCTTACAATAAATAAGGATATGATGAAATATTCGATTTTGCTTACACCGTTTAACGTACACGACTGATGTTGTGGCAGCATTCATATCAGTTTTGTTCTTATTAATTGTGAAAACTAAAGTATCAATTTAAATCGAAAGTAGGAAATTCCCGGCTATTTACAATATATAAACACTATTTACATGATATACTTTTGTATGCTTTATTTTATTATAAACGTGTTATTTTGTATTATTCAGTTAATTTGTTTATAGTTAGTAAATCGAGATTCGTACGTTTAATTGTTAAAATAAAGGTACACAATTTAATTGAAAGTAGGACATTCCCAGCTATACACAATATATAAACACTTCGTGCAGGATAAACTTCGGTATGTTTTATTTTAGTATCAGTGCATTATTATTTTGTTTAACTATTTTATATAGTTAGCCAGATTATGTTGCGTGTTCTTTTTAACAGAACATGTGAAACAAACACATTGAACATTATTTGTCTTTCTATTTATAAATTCCATATATAACATAAAATAATGTTGTTAATGTGTTTGTTTCGTAGGATTTTAATCTGTGTTCAACAATATTGCAGTCATATCAAGGAGGTCAGTTAACCTGCTCACACTTGTCCTGGGTCTAGCTGTTTAACCAGTACTGTTTTTGACTGAGAGGTAGGGGGAGAGTAGTCGTAGAACGGATATCAGGACTAATCACCACACACATTTTGTGACCGGGCCGGCGATAGAACCCGCGATCCTCGGATTTCGAGTCAAGCATTCTGCCAACTGAGCTAGCCGGCTAGCTTGTATTTATTACCATATAATACATACCTTACTATATATAGTAACAAATTTGTACAGTTTTTCATGCCATTATCACTATTGCGGGGGCATTATAAATTATCGGCCCTCACGCGAGGGCCGATTATTTATAATCGGCCCTCAGAATCGGATCGCGCGACGTCAACTGAACAAAATGGCGTCCACATTCAGTCTTTTCAAATGGTGATTAATAAAATTAAGCCAAAAATCAAGGAAATAATTAAAAATGATAATTAAACGTAGCACACAATTGAAATAATTTAAAAAATATCGATTGCAACTGAAAGTTTAACTGTACTGTCGATTAGATTGATGAAACTATTTGAGCTTTAAGTTTAACAGGAGTCATCCAACATCAACATTTAGTAAACGACACTCTTACCTCAATGACATCGTTAATCCAATGCTTATAAATATAATTATAAAATTACAACGATATGCACTTCCATTTTCTGTTTTTGCATCCCTTTATCTAAATTTATTTCGAACTACACTTTTTGAAACGTTTTACGAAATCGAATGCCTGCTCGGAGTGATTTATTTAAGTCCTCTTGAAGTTTCCCATTATGAATTACAAACACACAATCCGAAATACGTTTTGCATTCGTTAGATGATTTTTAAATGAATATTTTACTATTAAATAAACCACAACCTTCGAATTGTTGTAACTAAAATCCAGAGTGTCTAGCTTAAAGCGGTGTGTTTCGTCACATAAATTACGTCACTCGAGATACGTCATAAATGTCGTTATCAGTTGAAAGAAAATAAAAGTACGGAAAGCTGGTTCGGTAATAATTTTAAGTTAAGGAACAAAATATAGTTACACAATACAGTAGAATCTCAAAACCTGTGCCCATCTATAATTTAGTATAAAAGTAAGATATATATTATAGACGTTAATACACGGTTGAGCCGGGCCGGGCAGTGATAATCGGCCCCAGGTCGCAAACAGCCCTCGGGCTAAAGCCCTCGGGCCGTTATGCTCCCTGCGGGCCGATTATCACTGCCCGGCCCGGCTCAGCCGTGTATTATCCTCTAAATAATATTTAATACATAACAAATGCGTAAATTATGATAAAATATGTTAGTAATTAGTTGATATTGATGTATGTTGAAAGCTTAATTGCAATGGGCATAGAATGATATGTACGCACATGAAATAATTACTCGGGGCACAATAGTCGTTAAGCTGAAAAAAAATCTTCAACAACCTATTGTAAGTCCGCTTTTATATCAACTGTATAATATAGAGTTTAGAGTTTATTTCAACATACATTAGGCTTTAAGCCCATGAGTACACACATATTACAACACAATATATTCACAGATGGTCAATGACGTACATAATTTTTAACAGAACCTAGATCAAAATATAAAACGATACAGTTGCTACCGAAACTCTTAAAATATTGTTTGCGTAGTAGTAGCGTACACTTTTTTATTTCATTTTTTTAAATATATTTTTTGCATGCGCCGATATTACAAATTGAATATTATGCTGTTAATGTACTTGGTTTTCTTAACCCTAAGTAAAAACGTATTGTACTTTCGTTTCATATTTATAATAATGCCCAGATAACATGTTCACATGAATTGTCACCTGATATTAGCGTTTGATCGGGAATAGTTCGTGGCAGTCATTATTGGTCCCTAGCTTTCCGTATTGCTTCCGTAGTACAACATAATAGTACTTGTATATCAGTGCTTAAATTGAGTTTACGCATCGAAGAATCGTAGAATATCCTTACTTAACCGTATTAGTACGTACAGATCCGTATTGTTTCCTATTAAAACCTTATTTATCCGTACGAATTCGAAGATTCAAAGTCATTAAGGGTATTTTACGGGCTGTTTACGTCCAATACGTACTTGTACGGTTTCAACAAGTCTTTTCTAAGGATACAACGCCGTGCACTACTATGTGGTCTAGGAATGGGACGATCTAATTATGGTGCATTATGAATGGCCAGGTTTCTGAATAACTTTAAAGTTTTACCTCGACGGAAACATCTTTTTTACACGAGTCATAGTACTAAGTAATTTTTTGGAACAGTAGACAGCTAATGTTTGGAAAAGTAGGTAGCTAATGCTTGGAACACTGGGTAGCATATATTTGGAACAGAAGGTAGATAATGTTTGGAAAAGTAGGTAGCCAATGTTTGGAACACTGGGTAGCATATATTTGGAACAGAAGGTAGATAATGTTTGGAACAGTAGGTAGTTAATGTTTGGAACACTGGGTAGCATATATTTGGAACAGAAGGTAGATACTGTTTGGAACAATTGGCAGCTAATGTTAAGAACAGTAGGCATATAATGCGTGGAACAGTAGGCAGCTAATGTTTGGAACAGTAAGTAGCTAATGTTAAGAACAGTAGGCATTTAATGCATGGAACAGTAGGCAGCTTATGTTTGCAAAAGTAGCTAAGTGAGGTAGCTAATGTTTGGAACAGAAGGTAGCTTATGCTTGAAACAGTACGTAGCTATGTTAGGCACTATATAATGTTGGGAACAGTAGGTAGATAATGTTTGGAACCGTAGGCACCAATGGTTAGGAACAGTAGGTAGATAGTATTTGGAACAGGAAGCAGCTAATGTTTGGAACAGTAGGCACCTTATATTTGAAACAAAAGTCAGCTAATGTTTGGAACAGTAGGTGGTTTATGTTTGGAACAGTAGGCAACTAATGTTTGGAACAGTAGAAAGCTCATGTTTGGAATAGTAGGTAGCTTATGTTTGGAACAGTAGCCACCTATTGTTTTGAACAAAAGGTAGCTTATGTATGGAACACTACGTATCCAGAGAGTGTACGGTTTGCGTGTTGTGGCAGATACGTGTCGCCACGTTGCGGTTCGTACTAAGCCGTACAAGACCGTTCTTATTTTCGCTAACATATTTACATTTAAAAGTCTTAAATTTGTGTTTTTATTGTTTCCATAGATAAAATTGAGTTTTTTACCAAACATGATAGCGAAAATGGTTAAAGCGACGTCTACTGTCATTTATTGTTATGGCTGTGTTCGATACTCACTTTTGTAGATGACTGTTTGCTCATTTTGTTTTGTAGTTTTCAATGTCTTCTATCGATTTTTAACTTTTGGATCAAATTTGATCAATTAACTGAATATCAGTAAGGTGCATTTATGTAAAACAATAAAATTTATATTGCATAGGAATACAGTTGTTTTTCCCTGCCATACTCCCTTTATCTGAAACATTACCTACTTGCTCCATGTGCTAATATTTCGCTTGATTTTTACTTGAAGTAACTAACACGAAGTTATTTTAGTCACGTTTGACTGATTTGAAAACAATATGTTTCATACTTTTCAGATTATGTGGCCCGTGCTCGGATTTGTGACTTGCCTTTTATTGGGTAAACCTCATACATATAAACAAAATCGTTCTTTCAATGCTTGGAAAGTCTTGGTAGTTTGTGTAACATTTTTTTCAGTTTTAAATTAGTGTATAATACTGAGCAATTATGAATCTTACTACTGTTTGTCAATATTCACTTAACCACAAACTCGAAAGTGTTTTGCACCACAAAACCCTCACACAATAATGTCATATTATTTCAGAATGTACTACAATTTCTGGCAACATCCATGTGGTTAGAAGAAAAGAGATGTCAATTGAATGTGCCTCAAACACCGATCTCACATTCAAATTTTATAGCAACAGATCAAACAAGTCTTTAAGTATTGCAGAATGTGACTTTAATACCAAAACATGTATCTTCTTGACAACAAGTTATGAACAAATGTACATTATTTCATACACTGGACGTGGTGGCATCCTGATAATAAAAGATCTAGACAAAGAAACCACTGGGACTTATCAATGCCATGGAACATACAATCCTATGAATTTTGTCAGCACGATGATTAAACAATCTCAATATACATCCACAACGGGACATAATTTCAGCGTTCCAACCAAAACCACTGGTACGTATAATATTATTACAAGTTGACATGAAAGGCAGTCAGCGGTGTTTTATTTGTCAGTATATCCCGTAATGAAGTTTCCTGTACTAAATATGTCATTGGCTCAAACTATAAAACTTTACAGTGTACGTGTAGAGACTTTAATTGTACCTAATTTGGATGCGATCAAGTTAGGTAAATTGATTGCGCTTACAATAATTATCACCTCGTTTATATCGAAGATAAGACGAACAAATGAATGGTCTATTTGATATTATTATGGTAATCGAAGTTAACACACACACGCCACTAGCCACTATAATACACTACTATTATTAAGAGATTGCAGCAATTTTATTTATTTAATTTCAGAGCCTCACCTTCCGGAAGGAATTGGGCATATCGTGTTAGGCATATTAAAGGATGAGTCCATAGAATGCTCTTCCAATGTCGATATCACATTTAAATTCATCAGCAATAATTCAAACGCCTCAGTAACAATTGCAGAATGTGACTTGTCGAAGAAAGCATGCACTATATTGAAACCACTTCTACATAACAAATACAACCTGTATTACACGGGCATTGGGGGAGTGTTACATATTAACAGTCTGAACAATGAATCATTTGGAACATATACATGTTATGCAACGTACAACCCAGACATCTTTGTCAGTATTGACATTATTGCAGACATTATAGATGCATCGGATAACACTTATAATGTAACTGCAGTGGCCAAGAATAATACAGGTAAATGCTATTCAAGTTATTTGCAAGCGTTATGCATGTTATTGCTAATAATTAATATATTATTATTTGATTCACCATAAACTACACATTACTACTATATATGCTATCCACAATTCGCGGTCACAAACCGTAAAAATGTTTCCCAAATTACTTGAAATTCGATTTAAATATTTATAAGCTAAATATATATTGTCCGATAGTAACTAACCTTATAACAGTGTACAACTTATATTTTAGAAAACCATTCGGATAAAGGCGGAACAAATAATACCTTATCAATATTGGCAATCGTACTTCCCATATGTGCTGTTCTGGCTATTAGTGGAATCGTATACTTCACACTTTGCTTTAGAATGAAAGGTACGTTCATTTTACTCCAACCACCTTAACGTAAGATTCCTGATTTTACAATTTAAAAAGTCATATAGACTACGTGGAGAATCAAACATGTACTTATGGCTGATTAAAAATAAGATATAAATATGAGATTAAACAACGCATATTTGTGGAGATATAACAAGTTTCAAACTCCCAATACTCTTCTTTGTATGGACCGTTCCAAGGCGGTGACCCCAGTTTTATTCATTGGTGTATGTGTTTCTCCTGTTGTAGTTTTTTGCGCTGTGTCTTAATATATTGCAATTAGTCACTTACCTCGAATAAAGGCCCTCTACGTGATGATAAGAATGATCGCCTGTTTTTTTGTTGAGATTGGCCTTTTTATTTACTCATGTTTTTATATTTCAGAATTCCCCTGTGCTGCTTCTAATGACACAGAAAATTTAGAAATGGTAATACATTTCAAGTTGCGTCTTGTAGTAATCGTGACTCCTCGTAAATGTATAACTAATATTGATAATTCCGTTTTCCGCAAGGGATTGCCATCATGATACATTTCCCTGTTTAAATTAATATCAATTTTGCAGTATTTTATTTACGTATTCGGCACAAAAATGAAGGTTCGATTCTTTAAAACTATGTTTAATATTGAAGCTTAAGATTCAAAGTTCCAACATATGATTGTGTGTCTATAGCATTCATTTGTATCTGTATTGTTTTTGCAGTCCTCTCAAACCGCGAGTGAAGAACATGCAAGTTATGTAAGTAACATTAACATGTACGATTTATCTAGTGTGGTAAATAGTACATTCGATATATATTTTAAAGTGATTGTTTTTTGTAAAGTTTATTTAATTTTTCTTGCATGATGATAAATAAAAGTGATAAAAGAAAGCAGCATGAACAACATCACCGCATGTACATTAGGCATACCTCTGCTTACCAATATATATATTGCCTGACCTGCAGCATAGATAACTATAAAGCATTACGTACAAGTTTTTTTCGCTAATCTTCTTTCTCTCGCAATACGCAAACATAGCTTCAACGCCACTTCATGCAAATGGTATAATTGTAAAAATCAAATAGATTGTGATATGAGATAACATTAAACATACACCGAGTAATTTTTCGAAAGGGTTGTGCGAGTTTTGTATCGTGCGTTAAAATCGTCATTAAATTATTATTTCTTATAATATATTATGTTTGCCCAACTGCTAGAGGAATCCATTTCTTTATTGAATTCAGAGTCCATTGAAAAACGTTACATGTAATTCATTTTAAAATGCCGTACCTCTTTAATCTTAACTGGAACTGAACCAAAATTTCTAACAGACAATGTTTTGAGCTGGTTATCTTGGTGCAAACATTATGTTCAAATCCAGAGTTTTTTTAAATGGTGCTTATCAGAGTCAGACATCGTATTTAAAGATCAAATTTCCAATTTAGTCTCGTTGACACACTGAAATAAATAGAGAAGAACGCAATTCATTCATATCATAAATCCTGTTCAGAAGAGTCTTACATCGTACAGCTTCGATAATTATACATTTAAGATGCATATTTCAATTTTGTCCATGTTGTCTGCGTTTACATTTTGTCACCGTGTCTCTTTGTTGTAAACATGTTGTCTAAGTCTATACCGAACAGTACAGGTTAATTAATTTATTGATCGGATCAAGTCGGTTCAAACACATAAAGCCCTTAGTAATTTCTAATGGTAGGGCCAGTAGCAACTGGTACAAATCACGCACGGAATCCATGGCGCACTTATTATAAGCCAATATGGCGCTGGAAGTTTGATTTATTCACGCATTTACTGCACAACACTGAGAAAATAGTCATACAAATTATTACATAAAAAGAAAATGTGTTTGCTTACGGGGTAATATCGTTATTCTATGCACATTATGAATTTCTAATAACTTATCTTAATATGTTTAACATTATACAAATGTAAAAAAAAAACAGAGGTACACATGAACTTAATATCATAGATAGGGTTTTGTTATACGTGTATTTGTTATTAATATACTATGTTATTTTATTGGAATTTCGAGCGTAAAGAGTATTGTACAATATGTAAAATCACAGATTCACATCATTTCAGAGCGTGATAAACACATTGAGTTAGCTGTATACTCCAATTAACTACAGAAATGGGTTTATAAATACACAATATGTGTTCATAAAACAATAAGCTCATGTTAAACCTTCTCTATCGATGTTTTTTTTTACAGTTTCTCAAAACCCGAACATACAAAAAAGTGCACGTATGAAAAGTGCAAATGTTTAACGGTTCATAGCCAGATACATATATATTTATAAAAATTAATGTATTAATGTATAGTTTATTCAATGTTTAGTAATTTCAAATGATATAGATCGCACCATTACTGGGGTCAGATATCAATACAACGAATGGGGACAGCACACATCCAATTAAGAAACAGGATGATTTGGACAAAATGGTAAGTCTTCTTCTTTCACTTCTTTATATTGTAACAATGATAGTTTGCATTTTATCAGTGCGCAGTATGTTGAAGGCCAATATATTGGCAATTCCAACCGTATGCGCGTCGTTTTATAATTTATTACACATGTCTGTTGTCATGTTTTACGTTAATAACAACACAATTAGTTTATTATACATTTCATCTTGTTAACTGATCAGCGTTACGAACATACCATTTACAAACGCAAGAAAATATTAATCACAAATTACCTAATATTCAGATGCTTAGTTTCCACATCATTTTAAAACAGTGGCGACAAACGGCTTAGTCAGACAATGATGTAAATAAAAATCCTTGAAGAAAAAGTGATACAAACGTTGTATTTCAAAAGATGTTATATTGTAAGAATAGCTATATTTTGTTCTTATTTTCTTCTGGTTTTTACAAATAATGGGCTTATTAAATTGATTTCCTTTTTCGAATACAACGAACCTGTTTTAGTGTATGATTTTTAAAATACATTAATTGCAATTCTTACTGGAAATTTAATACAATTAAAAACTTCAAAAGGGTGTCACCGTATCGAAGTTTGGAATGTGCGACGTATGTCTTATGTCGTCGTCAACCGATCGTGTCTAATGATACATGCTTATATCACTATATAAGCAATATACACTCGTATATCAGTGGGTACCACACGGATGTTAACTCTCTTATTCAAAACAAAATTTATGACTAATGAACAGCATATGTACTTGACAACTATTTTAAACGATACAGACTTTTAAAAAGCGTAATGACAGCCTGTAGAATGTGAGTAGAGGCTTTTGTACGGATCCCGTCAAAGTACACGAGCACACACTTTATAAATCACACGTAGAAAATTGTTTATATTACGATAATTTTAATCATGAGAACGTTTTAATGTCTTGTAATCAAAACGGTGTTGTTTCAAAACAAGCCACGCCCTCAATATTCATATGATCTTTTAAGACTTGTAGTGTAAATTACTTAGGCATGTTCTCCACTGAAACACACAAATAGCATGTTTAATATCAGAATTGTAACATTGTATAGTGTTCCTGTAGAAACAGGTACAAATCATGCCCCTTGGTCTAATTGTCCACGCTTCAGGGATTACATGACATGTATAGACTAATATAGTAAACAAATCATTGTTTAATATTATATGAAACAACATAGCCAAGATGGGTTCTTTTGGCATTAAGCATCATAATTATAGTGATCATATAGTGATTTGTATTGATGTAACAATTTTACCCTACATTGATATTGAAATAAATAACTCATAAACGTTAATTGTATATTGTTATTTATAAATAAACAGACTTCTATACACTGTTCAAAGTAAAGTGTTTACTTGCTTACGTATATTTTTATGTTATACTTAGCAAATAGATTCCACGCCATGCGTTAAAGTTGTTGCTGCCATTGAACTTGGTACAACATACAGTGGGTATGCCTTTTCGTTCACTCACGATCCGAACAACGTGGTTATCAACACGAACTGGTTATATGGCGGCTCATCAACCGAAATAGCCACTAAAACTCCGACAATCGTTCTTCTCGACAACACAGGGGTATTTCACTCATTTGGATTTGATGCAGAGAAACACTTTGAATCGCTAGCGAATGAAAACACTCAACAAGGCTGGCGGTTGTTCAGGCGTTTTAAAATGGCATTGCATAAGGTACGATTAATCGAAGATAATTATTACAAACAATTATACAAATAATCAAATTTGATCAATATTCTTTGAATATCACGATTAATACAAGTAGATGAATATGCCATATATATATATATATATGAATTGATTTATGTTTTATCTATTGTGCCGAAAGAGACTTGTTCACATAATTTCGTACTCTCATATGGCATGTTAAAATGATTATTACAGAATGCTGTAAAAATTGTCCATGCAAATTAAAAGTGTCTGTAATTATTATTAGAGGTGGTAAAATGTTAAACAATATATATGTGTTATATGTTCATTCAAGATACAATTGACATACAATCCATGAGTATACGTGTTCAAAACATAATAACATATATAAAAGCATGCCAATTCGATCAGTATTGAATTTCATAAGTTGTTAAATAAAGTATCAATACATGAAAAGGTACAGGCCGATTAGATTTCAGCATTTAGCATCTATTTAACAATGCTATAATGGTAACAATAAACAATATAGACGAAATATTCAAGATATCGAGAAGACAAGTTTGAGTAATACATTATACACAATTAATCATAATAATAGTTATAAGTGTTTCTTTGAATAAATGCTTGAGTACATAGTACAATCTTAGCTATATGTTAATAGCTATATGTTAATATATAACATATTGCAATATACTTATACTTTTTTTAATAAAACAGCTCAACATTGAAATTTTTCATAGCCTTCATAGCCATTTCCAAGCTGGCCGAGAAAAAACATTTGAAAACTGATTTATGGTGGGCCAATATACCGTGTATAAGTACCAATATGCAAGCTGGAATATCCTATAGGGGGAGGATTCACATTGCTTAAAAAGGCCTTAAATCAGTTATTTCACTTGATTGAATAATGTGTATCCTGTTCTTAATGTATGCGAAGTATTATTAGAATTTTCACTATGCGAACTGTGAACAAATTCCTTTTACATGTGCTTATTTGTTTTCTTCGCATAACTTGAGTATGAGGTTGTGTAGTGTAAATCTAGTACCTCTACATTCAATGCGTAACCGTAAATGGTATGTATTTAAATAGAACTGTTCCTTGGATTCGACAATTGATGACCTAGAAGGCAAACCATATCCAGCGATGGAAATATTTACCATGGCGCTACAATTTCTGAAACGACATCTCTTTAATACTTTAAAAGAAGCATCACCGACATTGCTTGAAACCAACATACACTACATTATAACTGTGCCTGCGATATGGACTGCTGAGGCGAAGCACTTCATGAGAGAATCTGCTGTAAAGGTACGTAACCTCGTAGAATAGCATGACTCTGGTATGTGCTCGATTTTAGAAAATCCAACAAACCTGTAGTTACATACAAAGCTGGCACATTAAAAAATCCTTCCGAAATATCAAGTACCGTATCGACCGTTTTTATTTGATTGCAACCATCATTGATGAATAAAATGGGTGACCTTTGTGTAAACCTACGAATCACATTGGTTTGTGGAAATCGGGAATATATAAATTGGCATATTAATAATGTTTAAGTTTTTCGCGTTGTAATGCAGTGTGGTTTAATAGTCTAACAAGCATAGAAAGTTCGTGATTGGATAACAGTCATATTAAGCACACACATAATAAAAGTCTTAAAGTTTTTTAACGTTTTATGTTTAAAGTTTGGTGCCATGATTAACGTCCAAAAACACAAAAGCGCGCTTGGTTTAAAATTTCTTAACCGTTATTCTTCATATCACGTCTCTCCCGTACAACCCGTGTATATAACCGCTAGCTTTATATGTTTCATCAGTTTTGATTATTGTTTTGAATACAAATATACCTTTTGCTAGCAACAAAGACTGTTAATGCTGCATCAACTGTCCGCATAACTATATTTAGACACACGCGTTTAGTCATGTTTTGTCTCATTTGAAGGCCGGAATCAATAAAGAAAGACTGAAATTGGTTGTTGATTCAGTGGCGGCGGCCACTTGGTGGACACGTTTAGACATCAAAGAGACGACAGTCATTGATTTACAAACGACCGGGTCGAAATGGTTGGTTGTAAAAATTGGAGGTAAGATAATGCAATTAAAGCCCGGTTTATACATGTCAGTTGTTAAATAGTAAACTATTATTATAACGCATTTGAATATTGTTTATTAAATATAACGAGACGTTTTTAAGAATGTATTTATCGTTTAACATTTCCCTAATATGTAAGGCTCCTGTTGTTACCCATGACCTTTGTCATTTCTTTAACACCTAAATCAGGTGGCTCCGCAAGTGTATTAGCCTACGAAGTATTACCTGGAGGCAAAGTGAAAGTGATCCAACAAGCGAGCGGCGGGGCTTGGGGCTTCACAAACGTAGAGCAGAAGTTTATGGAAAACCTAGACAAAAAACTAGGAGCTGGACAATTAGACAAATTACGCAAAGAGCACATTGGAGATTATTACGAACTTTTACACGAGATTGCAGACAAAATCCGGTCGAAATATATTCTTACACAACATGTCTGTGTTGTGAGACTCCCGTATTCAATGTCGACAAACGGCAAACATCGAATAGAAACAGCCAAGATTAAAACATGGTTTGATAGCGAACTTTCAAGTTTTATTGCTCACATTAAAACTGTATTACATAATAATTACAGTTTAAGGGAAATAACCAATCTGGTTTTAGTCGACAGATTTGCCGAATCGACGTATGTCCAAAACATGCTGCGGGACGTATTCACAGAATTTAAAGTGAGAATTCCTCCAGATCCAAAATTGGCTGTTCTGAAAGGAGCCGTGTTGTATGGACACAGCGAGTGTGCAGAGTGATAGCATAAAGGAATACTATGCACATCGTTTTTATGGAGTTTATACTATATAGGGCTAATCTTGACAGCTCGCGAGGGATAATCTGATGGTTGTATTGACGATAAAATGTTCAAACATTTATGCCGTTTACCGACGACTGCCCAACGTAAATCAGACGTATATGGAGGATTCCGCTATGGCCAATCACCTCACTAGCGTTTGTGAAAGGACCGGAACTCGAATTAACGTGCACCGTATTGATCCGTATAGGAATAACCCGCTGAGTTAGCCGCGCCTTTCGTTTCAAACCATTGATCGAATGCAACTTTTGAACAAACGATACGCACTGATTCCATCGGTGTAAATTGCCAAGCATATCGATCAAATATAATTTATAACACATTTACTGTGTACCCAATGTATTAGTGTTTAATACACATTTATATCTTATATTTTCCTTCCCTCAATGTGAACGTAAGTGTGCGCATTTAAAGTAATTTATTTCCGTTTCTACAATATGATTAGCAACAGCTATGAATGGGGAATGAATATTCAACATGATAGCGGACGTTCGCGGGATTACCAGCCGGGCTTGTACATTAACTGAATGATTCATTGTTTGTCAACATCAGCCAAACTGTATTCGTCTATATATACATTTCATGATCTACCTAAACTTTATGTAATGGTCATAGTTAAGGGTTGGGCTATTTACGTGTAAAAGCAATGGCTCTTTATGGTTGATGTTGGTTACGAAATACACCGCCGCTACCATATCACTATACTTCATTGTTAAAATGTTATGTTAAGCGAGTATGTTATGTTCTGATAGTTATTGTGTTGTTTTCTTAAATGTAAACTCGAAAAAAGTGATATTTTTAACAACTGTATATTTCCTGATAAAAAATCTCTGGGGCTTTGCATGTTCCCAAGGGTGAAATTACAATTGTCCATTAATGTGGTGTTTAGTTATTTAAATATGCAAAACAGAGTCATTTTACTGTAATTTAAGAAAATAATGCATATAAATTTATACTCTAAAGCACAATGAAGGCATTATTGGATTGGACAATTTCGTATTATTCAACAGGGAGGGGAATGTTTATTGGGTAAATATGCAGTAATTCCAATTTATTGAAACTAAAATATATTAAAATGTATGTGTAGAAGAGAAAAATCTGGTTTCATAAGTAAGACCAATTGTTGGTTCTTGAGATTCACTATGGCTAGGCTATGATGGCTCAATGTGGATATTAGCATTTCCTTATCCAATGGACTGAAGTTGACGATGATTAACGATGAATCAATGATGAAGACAGATGCATGCCAAGAGTTTTGTGTTGGTGTCATACTACAGATATATTATCATAAGTTTAAACTATCTCAAATTATTTTAATTATTTCAAAGTTTGCAATTTGCCAAAGTTTTGTATAATACAATAAGAGCATAATGTCATGGAATAATGTAGGTAAAAACAATGATTGTTTTAAGTTTATAATAAGTCAAAGGCTTTACTTGAAATGGTTTTTGAGTATTACCTCTGCTAAATGGAGAATGAATATGCTCCTGTGCACCAAAGCCATGACATGCTGCTGTCAATTCTTTCGAGAAATGAGGGTACAGGCATGTTGTATTGAGGTGCTGCTCATAATGACTGCCCATTTTAAAAGTGTACACCAGTTCGCCAAACCTCTACAAGAAAGTGCTTCCCTTTTTTAACAAGTAAAAGGTCTGTCATTCTAGTTATCTAAGATCAATCAGTGTGAATGTTCACCTTCTGTTTGAGAAGACTGGCTTTAATTTGCGATTAATTTTTATTTTTATCACATGTATTTCAAAGTGGAATTTGACAATTACATTGAATAAAATGACTGAGTAAGAGATATATGTGAATATGATTGTGCAGTGCATTTGGATCCCATTAATCTTGAGTTGTGTGTCATAGCTAATATAAAGGGACCATCCATATAACAGCTTCTCTTTAGGAATTGTATCAACTACACAGCTACTGTATAACATTTGTAAACTTTTAGATTGTTGAATTCTCTCATATGCGTTGAACAAGTTGTCAGGACTTCAAATTATTAACTCATCATGCAGTTTGAAAAAAATATTTACCACAAATGTTTGTCATGTTGAGACAGAGTGTCCCTACTTCAATTTTTTTTCACTATAAAGGTCAAAGGTCAAACATGTGCATGGTTCATCATACTAAATAATTACAACCAATACTGACTATGGACTCGACATGTTGCATGTAGGCATATAGTTTACAAACAGCAATTCAGTAATTTATCATTATGTCTGTGTATTAGTTTACATCACACAAATCTAATAAGTTGTTATCAGCTAATGATTAATGCCTTTATGGCTACATACTTATTTTCACTAATTTTCAGTTTAACCACATATGAATGTGATCCATAGCTTATGACATCCACTATGAACAGAAATCTTATCTTTATTTGCGTCAACAGAATTTAGTGTCATTTAAAACATATTTCATCTTGCATATTTGTGTATAGTATATGTAAATAGCAGCACACATTTCTGGTACGATAAAAAATGGAGAACAATCAACAACTCTTCTATCACGCGTTGTTTTCACTGCATCTTCTTGTATGTTGTATCTATCACAAAGTGCACACTTATTCTATATTGACTAAAATTATTTATTGATCTATACGTTTTGTTTGGAATTGTGTTACTTTATATATAATATGTGTACTATTAATTGTATTATTCAATATATATTGTTAAAACGATGTAGTTTGATAAAATATGGATAATTAATATATACCGGTAATTCCTGAATGCGATTAATTTGGTGTATTCTATCATGTACCATTGTTTGTCTGATGTAAATTATACGTGTCTTGAATTTATTAACTACCTGAATAATACAAATATTAGATATACAGGGTCATAGAATTATTTTGTTTCTTTTTAGTTCACCTGAGCACAACTTGCTCATGGTGAGCTATTGTCATCGCCTTTTGTCCGTCTTGCGTCGTCAGTCGTCCGTCGTCCGTCATCAACAGTTACCTTGTTAACACTCTAGAGGCCACATTTATTGTCCAATCTTCATGAAACTTGGTCAGAACATGTGTCTCAATAATATCTTGGACAGGCTGTAAAATAGATTCGGTTGGATGAAAAACATGGCCGCCAGGGGGTGGGGCAGTTTTCCTTATATGGCTATAGTAAAATCTTGTTAACACTCTAGAAGTCACATTTAGTGTCCAATCTTCATGAAACATAGTCAGAGCATTTGTTCGAATGATTTCTTGGATGAGTTTAAAAATGGTTCTGGTCTG
Organism: Dreissena rostriformis; assembly: GCA_007657795.1. Classification (NCBI taxonomy): domain Eukaryota; kingdom Metazoa; phylum Mollusca; class Bivalvia; order Myida; family Dreissenidae; genus Dreissena; species Dreissena rostriformis. Next base: position 17,820 of record VMBQ01006725.1, on the reverse strand, counting down.
TTGAAAAACATTGCCGCCAGGGGGCGGGGCAGTTTTCCTTATATGGCTTTAGTAAAACCTTGTAAACACTCTTGAAGTCACATTTTTGGTCCAATACTCATTAAACATGGTCAGAAAATTTGTCCTAATAATATCTTGGACGAGTTCTAAAATGGTTCAGGTTGGATGAAAAACATGGCCTCCTGGGGGCGGGGCAGTTTTCCTTATATGGCTATAGTAAAACCTTGTTAACACTTAGAAGTCACATTTATTGACCAATCTTCATGAAACTTAGTCAGAACATTTGTTCTAATGATATCTGAGTTCTAAAATGGTAGCGATCTGTTGAAAAACATGGCCACAAGGGGGCGTGGCATTTTTCCTTATATGGCTATAGTAAAACCTCGTTAACACTCTAGAAGTCACATTTATTATCTAATTTTTATGAAACTTGATCAGAACATTTGTTTCTTGAAAATTTGAAAATGGTTATGGTTCGTTGAAAAACATGGCCGCCGGGGGGGGGGGAGTTTTTCATATATGGCTATAGTGAAAATTTGTTGACGCTATATTAGCCACAATTATTGGCCAATCTTCATGAAACTTGGTAAGAACATTTCTCACAATGAAATCTTGGCAGAGTTTGAAACTGGGATATATGAGCTCAAAAACTATGTGACTTGGTCAAATATAAAAAATAAAAAATAAAAAGCCCCTTTTTGGTCCAATATTCATGAATCAGCTTGCATTGTTTCAGAATAGTCTAGTTCCTTTGGCTCTCAGGTGAGCGCCTTAGGGCCCATGGCCATTTTGTTTAATATGCTGCCTATACAAATTGTTATTAACATCATCATATATGTAATTTTAACAATGAAATAATAATGTAAGTAAAACGTTTTTGCATGTATTCACTTCTATTTACATAAATTTAAAGAAATTAAAAAAAGAGAGAAAGGAACATTATTTCATTATTTTCTCATCATTGTTTATAAGATTGTTCAGGTACCTAGAAAAAAAAAAAAAATTTAATAATAACAATGCATTTATTTCTGTTGAATTTAGTTTGAATAAAAAAAATGTATTTTTAGTGTATTCGATACTATTCATTTCAATTAATTTACTGATAACCCAATGCCTGCATTGATAAGAACGTCCACGAATTTTTAAACATGGTGTGTATTAAATGCAATATTATACTTCAGATATATCTGTTAAGCTACATTCACTGATTATTGAATTAATCATAATTAATTAACCATTGAACAAAATAGGCTGTAGTTATAAAATCTTAGAACAATAACGCATTTTTTTTATGTTTGCATCCAGTCTACTATACGGCCTTAAGGGAGTGTTAATCGGGCTGGCTCAATCAAAGTCTATGAAACGTTTTCATATATGGTTCTTCTATACCNATCAGCGCTATAGATAACTTTTGGGGTATATTGGGTAATCACCCCCTGTTTTTGACAACAATAGGGTTTTTGTAAAGTCAATAGAGTTTTAGCAAAAATTGTCACCCCCTACTTTTGAGCTTAATTGGGTTTTTCACCCCCGGTTTTTTAACTCAATTGGGTAATTTAGAGAATGACATATATAATATAATAAAAATCTAATAAGATTACTATATTCTTTATTCAAATGGAATTCATAAAGGTACCTGTACATAACAGGTACATAACTGATTTATAATATTGAATGGTCATAATATGATGTCAATATTATTGACATCATATTAAAACCATAAAATAATATTAACCAGACCACCCGTATCACCACATGTGTATTCGTCATTCTATAAAAACAATTTAAAGAACGTCGAACATAATGTAAAGTCGACGAAAAATACTGTATCCAAAAGACATTCCGAAATAAAAATGTACGTATTTTGCACATGGAATACAGTGTTTGTCTAAAGTGTTTGTTTGTTTCACGACTCTGATTATACGTCCACGAGTGGCCATTTTGATATTTCAGAAAATGAAAGTAGAAATCGGACGGGTCTACAAATAATTACAATAATACCCCAAAGATTGATAACCGGTGGAAAGACTGCCTTCTTTTCTTCATAGGACGGCATATAAACTATCCGGTACATTTTTGTACGGAAAATAACCAGTCTAAAAAAATACGCCCGTTGTTCGTAAAAATTGCGTTTCGTTACGCAAGGTTTTTTACGGGAATTACGTTATTAAATTTGTATTTGCGTTTTTGTACGCTTTATTTTGAATTTAATTACGTTTTTGGTTATTTTAATTGCGTAATAACGCAAATACGCTTGTTATCTATAGCGCTGGTTGTAATCCTTAGCTGGCATTTTCATAAATGCTATTAACTGAAGATGAAAGAATGCATAGCCACTGTTTTAAATATGTTAACGCGTTTACATGTATTAATATAATTGTGCAAAGAAACGAAACAATATGCATCGTACACTTAAGAAAATGTGTCATATACGTTTATGAAACTCCGAACAAGTGCTTATTTCAAGTGATTTAAAGTAAATCTTTAATAAGAATAAAACAATGCGACTAACTTTCGTTTTCTTACATGCAATCGATTGTGTTGCAAATCTTGGTTTAAATCTGCGGACAATAGTCTTTACGAAAGTGCACTTAAAGAATAATTTCACTTTAACTTGTAAGAAAGAAAAATAAGCCAACGTGATATCGACTATTTAAAACAGAAAACAGAAATAATACATTCAGTATGTTAACAAACGAAGATGTCCTAACAATATGTACGCCCGATTGCGAAGAAGGTTAAACGGATTGCGATGGCTTGTTGTTACATTAATGACCGTTCACAACAATACTATGTTTTACTTTTTGAGCAAATACAATTGTGTTGCTTTTTGCTTTTTATGTGAACAGTTCTACATGCATTCGGATGGAAGAACTGGTTTACAATAAAACAAGACAATTCAGTAAACAGCCAGCTAATTACAATATGTTTTCAAACTGATTAACTGCAACAAGGTTTCATAAAAAATAAGTGATAAATGTTGTCTCTACAATTTTTTTAGATTTGACCTGGTGACCTTGTATTTAACCAAGATTCAAACTCGGCCTAAAGTTTGCATTAATAAGCATTTGTATAAAGTTTCATCAAGAATGTGTCATAAATCGGGGTTTATATTGACCTAGTTTGTGGTCGCACTTGACCCTAATTCACACAAACAAAGCAATTGTCAAGATAAACAGTATGACGGTGTTTTATCAATAATGAGTCATAAATACGGCCTCTATGGTGGAAACAAGTGGGCTCCACTTGTTTATCAATTGTGTAGACGCACATGACCCATATTCAATATCAATGCAGATTTAGTCTAGAAAACCATTCTGACCATGTTTCATTAATATTGAGTCATTAATGTGGCATATGGAGTGGTAACGATGTTTTTCTAAGATTTGACCGGGTAATCTTGTTTTTGGACTCACGTGAACCACTTTCGAATTAGTCCTAGATATTATCTTAAACAGCATTCTGACGAATTTTCGTCAGGATTGAGTAATAAATGTGGTCACAAAAGGTTTGTTTCTTATATTTTACCTGTTGACCTAGGTTTTACAAGGCACATGACCAGGTTCGAAAACGATATTTTCGAGACAAACATTCTGACAACGTTTCATCAAAATTTGATGAAAGATGTGGCCTAGAGATGTTAACGAGCTAACCGTTGACGACGCACATCGCACTCCGCACGACGACGGACGTTTAACATAGGGTGTTAACAATAGCTCACCACTATTTATGGACGTTGTCTTGCGTACATTCATTTGCATCTTTGAAATTCAGTTCCTGGTCCTGTGAAAGTCCAGCCATGTACTGTAATATCATGTATTGTCTAGACAGAATGAGAGATATGCCATCACAACGAGTTTAACTCTTAATAACGTGTGCTAGAGATTTCTTAATACTGACGATGCTGGCCTTTACATTTTTGCTTTCACTAGACAAACTTCTTTAACTATATATATTTGATCCATTATAGTCTATTTTAGACTACTTATTATAAATGATTTTGATTCTTCACTTACTTGTGAATTTGAAATAAGTTGTATTTGCATATATGAATATTTGAATGAATGAATGTGTGCATTTTGGAATATTTGATTTGCGGTCCGCACGTTCTGATATGTTTTTATTATATATTATTTTATGTAGGTTTTGATTATGTTAAGAACCACACGCGGGTCACATTTGCACAACTTACGGAGCAGTGTCAGTCAAGGAACCCGCGGAAGCTCACAACGGTTTAGGAACCGCTTGTCATGGCATGGACTGTTTCGGAGGGCTGAGCCAAAAAAAAAAACAAGAGAAAAACGTTAAAGAAATCGATCTGACGAAGGACATTAAGTTATCATTACTGATGTGGTTACAATCCCAAAATATTGAAAGTGTGCAAAAATGCCTGTGCGAGTTTGTAACATGGCGGCTATGTCGGTGTTCATAAAGCCCAACACTCACATTTGTGTTGTTAATGACGTCACTGTGTTTGATGATACGATTACTACTTATTTCTCTCATTCAGTTAATCTATCTTCACAAATTCCTTTATTATACGACTTATTCGACATCAAAATGGATAGTTCCAATCTGTTGCTTCGGGAGTTTCTTAGAGTCCGACAAGGTCTGGGAAACAGGAAACATACATATTTTGTTCAGGTCCAACAGATGTCGGCCCTTGCAACTTGGTTAAGCACCACATTTCCCTTGATGGCAACACGCACGTCAAGCATCCGTACCACAGGATTGTGTCTTAATTTTCGCATGTTTAATACTAGTATCTAGAAAGATGTCTACATGGTTGCCCGTTTCGACGATACAGTTAACCTAATTGAGGGTTTAAAGTTTTTTTGCAAAGCTTGTCATACAATCTTGGTATTGGCAAGTCCATATTGCGGAGGAGGACAAGGCCGTATTTTTGAATGTTTTAAATATGGTTCTTTTATTGCGAGCGTATGCCATGGTGTATTTAGACCGCTAGCTTTATATGTTTTATCAGTTTTGATTATTGTTTCGAATACAAATATACCTTTTGCTAGCAACATAGACTGCTAATGCTGCGTTAGCTGTCCGCATAACTATATTTAGACACACACGTTTTGTCATGTTTTGTCTCATTTGAAGGCCGGAATTAATAACAACAGACTGACATTGGTTGTTGATTCGGTTGCGGCGGCCACTTGGTGGACACGTTTAGACATCAAAGAGACGACAGTCATTGATTTACAAACGACAATGGTTGGTTGTAAAAATTGGAGGTAAGATAATGCATTGAAACACCGGTCTATACATGTCAGTTATTTAATATTAAACTAATAACATAACGTATTTGAATATTATTTATGTAATATAATGAGACGCTTTCAAGAATGTATTCATTGTTTAACATTTTCCATAATATGTAAGGCACCTGTTGTTACCCATGACTTTTGTCATTTCTTTAACCCCTTAACCAGGTGGTTCCGCAAGTGTATTAGCCTACGAAGTACTACCTGGAGGCAAAGTCGAAGTGAGCGGCGGGGCTTGAGGCTTTACAAACGTAGAGCAGCAGTTTATGGAAAACCTAGACAAAGAACTAGGAGCTGGAAAATTCGATAAATAACGCAGAGAGCACATTGGAGAGTATTACGAACTTTTTCACGAAATTGCATACAAAATCCGATCGAAATATATTCTTTTACAAGATGTATGTGTTGTGAGACTCCCGTATTCACTGTCGCCAGAAGTCAAACATCGAATAGAAACAGCAAAGATTAAATCATGGTTTGATATTGAAATTGCACATTTTATTGCTCACATAAAAACTGTATTAAATAATCATCTCCGTTTAAGGGAAGTAACCAATCTGGTTTTAGTCGACATATTTGCCGAATCGACGTTTGTCCAAAACATGCTGCGGGATGTATTCGCAGAGTTTAAAGTGATAATTCCCCCATATCCATATTGGCAGTTCTGAAAGGAGCCGTGTTATATAGACACAGCGAGTGATCAGAGTGATAGCATATAGGAATACTATGCACATCGTTTATTTGATTTATACTTTATGGGGCTTGATCGCTCGCGATGGATTATTTGATGGTTGTATTAACGATAAAATGTTCAAACACTTATGCCTTTAACAGACGATTGCCCAACGTGAATCAAACGTATATGCTATGCCGCTATTGTCAATTAACTTACTAGCGTTTGTGGATGGACCGAAATTCGAATTCACGTGCCCCGTATTGATCCTTAGGCACGACCCACTGAGTTAGCCGCGCCTTTCGTTTCAAACCATTGGACGAATGCAACCTTTGAACAAACGATACGCACTGATTTCATCGGTGTTAATTGCCTAGCATATCGATCCAATATTATTTATTATACCTTTACCTTTTACCCAATAAATGATTATTTAAAAAAAAATGTATGGCTTATATCGATGCTTTCTTCCCTAAAGGTGAACGTAAATGTGCGCATCTTAAGTAATTTATTTCCGTTTTGACAAGATGTTTATTTGCTAACGACTACTCTAAAAGGGGAATGAAAACTCAGCATGATAGCGGACGTCTGTATCATTACCAATTGTAAATTTACTTAATGATACATCGTGTGTCAACAACAGCCCAGCTGTATTCGTTATTTTATACATTTTATGGTCTGCACACATTCACTTTATTTTATAGGCATAGTAAGGCATTGGACTATTTATGTCTCTTTTTTTTGTTAATTTTGGTAACGAAAGCAAAACACACCACCACTACCATATCACTTAAGTGTACTCGACATTAATCATTTCTATGAAATTACCGATAACTTGCGTCTGCAATTATTAGATGACAATAGTTAAAACAACGTTATTATATTGCCAATAAATGCGTTATGTTAAATTTACTTTGTATTATATTCAATAGTATACTGCATATATACATTGTAAGCTACATTCACTGCATACTGGAATTAATAATCATTAATTTACCGTCGACAAAATAGGCTGTAGCTATAACATTTAAGAACAATATACTCATTGTTTTATTTCTTCATCCAGTCTTCTATACTGAAGATCGAAGTATGCGTAAAAGCTGTTTCAAATATGCAACGGTGGTTTATTTATTATTACAATTCTGAATAGAAACGAAACAATATGTATCATACACTTAAGAAAATGCTTGATACATGTGTATGAAACTCGGAACAAGTGTGTACTTCATTTGCTTTCACGTAAATTCTTATTTTCGAATAAAACAATGCGACTTACTTTCCTTATCTTACATGCAAGCAATTGAGTTACAAGTCTTGTTATAAATCTGCGGACAACATTACATGTCACTTTAACTTGTACACTTTAAACAAAAAAATCTGATATTTACTCTAAACAATGTGATACAGGTATAAAGAACTAATACATTTATTTTTTTACACACGAATATTTCCTTACAAAAGGTAAACGCCCGATTGAGAAGCAAGTAAGGTAAACCGGATTGCGATGGCTTGTTGTAACATTAATGACCGCGCACAAAACTATTTTGACTATATGAGCAAAAAATAAATGTGTTGCCTTTTGTTTTCCTTTCTGTTTATAAAAAAAAATGTTGTTGTATGGTTTTCCAATATTCTCAGTGTATATTTGACAATTGTTTAAAGCAAATAAATCGAACTGACATCCGCTGATGTACCGCACAAATGATGCGCGTTCTACATGCAAGGGGAGGGAATCACCGAATCACACTTGTACCAAACTGTTATGTAAATGGCCAGTTAATTACTATTTGTTTCCCAACTGCTTTACTAAACCAATCGTGTGCCTAAATTAGAAATTTATAATATCGTTTCGTATTCGATAGTCCTCAGAACGCATCTGCTTATTGATTAAATTTATGTTTTAATGTGATCTATCCTGCTTTAATGAGGCAAAATAACGAACTTAACCTTAAAGTATAATGAAGTTGGCAAATAATTACCAATTGCATGAACTTCAGATTTATATTATCATATTTCATGTTATAAATGAAACTGTATTTGCTCAGTATAGATTGTTACATTTTTCAGCGCCCTGCCATTATGTGTGTTCCCATTTTGTCATGTGTGGCTAGTTTCAATAGTTGCGTGTATATGAAAGCCAATAAGACTTGTTTCAAAAGTATGTTATACGGGCAAAAGCCCGCGAAGCGGGCGTTGACCGTTCATACATATGGAAATTTAGACAAAACAAAAAAAAAAAAAAAAAAAAAATACACATATGATGCGACTGGAATTTTTTTGCCACGCGTGATTTAGCTGCCCCTGAATACTGTTCCGACACGGGCCACTTATCGTACCTCCTTTGTTAACTGGTTTACTATTAGTTGTGATAACTTTTTACAAACATAACTTCACTAAACCTAACCCGTCTAAAATGGATTTCAACATATCGAATAAGATAATTAGTCTCGCATTTATTTGCTTCAATCAATATCACTGTCGCATTGTTATTTTTAACCCTTCAATGAATTTACAATTGTTTAAAAAGATTTATTTGTTCAAAACATGAACGACCGCGTTTCTTTCGTCTTCTAATATACATGACTCAGTGACGTCACTGCTTTTGTCAAACAATGACGTATCAGTTTGATATCTCAAAAGGGGGTGACACTAAGTAAACAGTTTAAATGAAAAACAGATATGGACTAAAAAAATCGATTGGTAAGTAAATATATAACTGATTTATTGCGTTTGGTTACAAGAAATATCAAGCTAGATCTATATTGCAAAAGAATGCCTTTTATATAACAGAAACCGTTTTCGTCACAAAGCAATTTTTTGCCGATTTTAAGTTTAGTGTTATTCATTCAATCTAAATAAACAAAAAGTTAATCCTTTTATGAACAGTGTTGGTGTAACTTTTCAAGTTTATTTTACATGATTATTTCAAGATCCTCTCTTGTTGGTATGTTAAGAACTTCTTTCGATAAGGTTATGATTTAAAGCAATAGTTCAACTCGTACTCGATCATTTTCGTACCAAACTGTTCAAAACTGCTAACAATAAAACTGTGCTGACATAAACATCGGATATTGGCTTATTATGTATTTTTCTTTTGTTTAATATTTTAGAAGCTGTTCTGTCAAGCGCTGGGCTGCACACATTTCATGAATTATTCTGACTGGATGCTAAATACTCAACGCCTCGATTCGGTTTCTATCAAACTGGGAGGGAATGAAATATAAGCAACTGTGAACTCAGCTGTAGTGTTCAATTTTTGTGTTGAATTATTGTGATGGAACATTAGTAAACTGTAAAGAAAATGCAGTTATAATTAAGAGTCTGCGTCTGTCATCAAAAAGCAGCTTCGTTATAAAACATATCAGATATGCAAACACTGTGAAAGAGAAAAGAAATTAACAACTAGCAGATAGCAAACATGTTGCATTTATGTAAATTCTGATAGTGCCAATGCATTTATAGAATGTTTCAGTAAGTCTACTAGTTAATAAAAAGCATGCCACAGGAAAGAAAGCACACTGAGTTTTGGGATCAGTGTGTTGTGAAGACTCCAGTGAGACATTGAACTTTTACACATTATTAAGAAGCTTGTTTTAATATAGAACTTCTTGTTTATTGTGTAACTGAATGTTCCTTTTTTGTCCAATGACCCATTTGCTTAATGCAGTGGCATAATTGTCAATATTTCAATTAAAAATGCCTGATGTACCTCTATGAATGTTTTTTAATTCCTGCATAAATAATTATTTTACATATCATGCTGTGTTTATGTTTTTATGTTTAATCAGTTTATTCCATGACCAATACTTTAAGCCAGCTTTAGGCCTACGCATTAGGCTTAAGCAAAATATCACTTCCGAGATAGATGCAAACACTTCGGGAATCATTGTTTTGTATAGTTTATTGACTTTAATTTATACAAATAGTTTTCAATTCACTTATGCAGGCTTTTAAATTAGACCTGAGATGAAAAAAATGAGGTTCAACATCCTATTACTTTTTAATACTTTTTTCGGCATAGTTGTTCAATCCAGCTTTTCACCTTAAATGACCTATATCGATAGCTATGAAGTGCTGAGAAAATTTCCAGTAGACGCGAATGAATACATCCGAATATATTGTGGCTGTTTGAGAGAAATTCCCCATATGTCTTTTAGTCCATCAAATAGTATTTAACTCTGTTCAGTGTTTAGATATCCAAACTATTCTCAGAAACTTCGAAAGACTCATATACACAAAATAAGGCTCAGTTACTATTACACATTAAATTTCATCTTGCGGAATTTCAGGGTAAGTAATCTGTCAGTTAATCGTCGGGGGAATACATAATGGACTACCGTTAAGGGCCTTATGATGATAACACAGTATTGCTTTCTAGATATACAATAACATGAATGATTGATAAAGAAATGAATGAAACCCTATTGGTAAATGCCACTTATTTGCACTGTGTGAATAAACAAAAACTACCAAAATACTAAAGGTGTCGTGATGAGGGGAAAATCGTTTAGTGACACTACAACTCCCGATACATCGCGATCCGTTATATCGCGCTGTCCAATATATCGTGAGTCGGCTATGGCTCCCAAAACATTATTGCAAGAATGATCACTAAATGACACCTTCTGACCACACATGTATGACGTTCATTTTTAATTACACCGATGCGTTACATAATGTTTAATGTGATAAACATAGCGAGATGTGCCATGTTTAAATTAATGGTAGAAACTTTATAAACTGTACATGCAATAAACTTTTAAAGTTGATAAAATAATTGATTAAGTTTTTTAATTAATCTATATGCAATTACCGGGCGTATATAGAATTGTTTATTTTCAACCATTTTATTTGAAATCAACGCTGTATATCGTGTTTCATATATTATTTGCTTAAGCTAAAACTGAGTACTATAATACAAGTTCAGAAGAAGTAGCACCAGAAAATAAAGGAAATAAAAGTTGTATTTAATAGTAAATATTTTTCTGATGAACAGCCAAAAACTCCTTCATGTACAAAAGATATGTTCTCCGTTTAGAAATCCCAATCAGTCTGTGCAGATTCGTTCATTCCACACAAAAACACAATTACGAGTCTATGTGTCTGTTTCGCTTGCTCATAATAAATTTCACTGAAGTAAACAATTATTGATTTAATGTACCATATAAACATTGTTGATTAATTTTTTAACATTCCACAGTCGTATTCATGTGTTGGATTTAGAATGATATAATATAATGTTGACATTGAAATCAATAATACTAGCTTTAAGTAAAATTCAGTCTTTATTTAATTTCCCTCTTCCAATTAATCTTCCATCTTATAAACATGCTGACATCCCTGCATATTTTGACTACTTGGACATTATTTCCTCTTTTCGTGGACCACAACTTAGCAGGAGCATGTTTGTCAAAAAATGTTGTTCACATTATTCAGTTATTTTATCCTCGCAGGACTAGGCGAAAGCATTGGTGTCGCACCTCTGTAAATAGAAAATGTAAAGTTAGATAAAAGATATGATGTTAGGGCAGTGATTTAATGATAACCAATAATGTATTGTACATGTTCCCCTAGATTTTTTTAAAATTATATATTCTTCAAATAACATCACTTTCTTCTATTAAATAGATTTTTAAATTTAAAATGTCTAATATTGTTCAATTAAAAAGAGAACAACAATCAAACTAAGTATTAAAGCGTTTGAAAACAAGATTAATGATTGTTTCACCTAAAGCCTAACTTTTTTTTTTTATTAGCTCGGCTGTTTTCGAAGAAACCCCGAGGTATTGTCATAGCCAGGTCGTCCCTCCGCCGTCCTTTGTCCGACATCCGCGTCGTCCCGAAACTTTAACATTGGCCATTACTTTTGCAATATTGAAGATAGCAACCTGATATTTGGCATACACGTGTATCTCATGGAGCTGCACATTTTGAGTGGTGAAAAGTCAAGGTCAAGGTCATCCTTCAAGGTCAAAGGTCATTTTTTTTTCTTTTTTTTCTTCTTTTTATTCAAAACTGCACCCACAGCCAAGCGTAGGCACCCGCTCTGCGATGCTCTTGTTTGTCTTTAAACAAATCTGATTGTATTGGTTTGTTCAGTTACATATTTGTATGTCAAACATTTAAAGGTTTTGTTCCGCGATAATGATAATGTGCAGACATTTACAACTTATGTTATCTAAAACAGACATCTTATTAGCTTTTGCCCGTAAATTAGGTAGCACCTATAATCATATTAGACATATCTATACCTAACGGTGCCTATCTCTTTCGTGTATGGTAATTGGACTATTTCGTCTATGGTAATTGGACTATCAAGGTCTTCAAATCTGCCGTTATCAGTAAGTAGTAGTATAAGTAAACTCGAGATATGGACGTCGCCATCTTGACTGTCGCGTGAGTACTCACTCTGGATAAGCACAATCTCGAACCCTGGATCTTCGCTCACTACACAACGGTGAAGTCTACATGAGCATTAAGTGTAAATGTTAACATTAAAAGATATGATTAGAAAGTACAACCGTTGTTTACACAGGAATCCTTATCAGACATAATAGCAAAATTTGTTTAAAGCGACCGTGTTAGCTCACACTTGCATGCTTTATTTGTTTCCCAAAATGAGAGGTTTTGAAAAAGGAAAACTTGCTTCTGTTTTTGTTGTTTCGTTATTCGTATTGATAGATGAATGTTCCTTTCAGTTTTGAACCAAATTCTTCGGATTGCTCGTTTTAAGGCGGTTAATGCTTTTAATTGTGTGTTATTGTTTTCTTCTTCAAGTTTTACTGTGTTTGTTTATATTGTAAACTAGAAACTGACACATTTCTTTTTTTTCCTTCATATGCATATGAAAGCCAGTTAGACTTGTTTCAAAATTATGTAATAGAATATCAAGAGTTTCAGTTTTGGATGATAAAACTATTGTTTTCTTAATTATCAATATATGAGTGTATGGATTACAAAAGAGTTATTCTAGCAAGGATTTAAAAAAATTAAAACATCATTTATAATCGTTTACTTAAAAAAAACATAAAAACAAAATGGAAATTAAACTGGATGCAAAACAGCTTTAAAATGCTTCCATGTTGACATGTCAAAAATATTTCAAACAAATGACAATTAAAAAATTGCTAAAATGGAAAATATCCTGAAAAATTGGAAAAGAAGAATGTTTACACCAATTGGAAAGATTGTTATTGTAAAAAACACTTATTGTGTCATTATTCAATCACTTGTTCATATCACTGCCTAACCCACCCAATACCATTTTAAATTCAATAAAATCTTCAATCCTGACTTTTATGTGAGACGGGCAAAGTAAAATAAAGTTTACAACTATAGTAAAAGATTATAATGAAGGAGGTTAAAAAATGATACATTTGGATGCATTTATTCCAGCATTGAAATTTACCTGGTTACAAACAATTCAATCCTTTAGAGGACATTCGATATATATATATCACAACTGTATTTTGATACTTACAAACCTTTTTAATTGTAGTTATCATTATGCTTTAAATATGTCTGACATAATTTAAAACCCTTTTTGGGTAGATGTTTTAAAAAAGCTTCTCACTTTATTGTAGTAAATTGGAAGTAAAAGCAGAAGAATTGTTGTATTATCCACTACTTTATAATCCAAATATATTGATATACTTGTTTCGTTATTCGTATTGATAGATGAATGTATCTTTCAGTTTTGAACAAAATTCTTCGGATTGCTCGTTTTAAGGCGATTAATGCATTTAATTGTGTGTTATTTTTTTTTTTCTCAAGTTTTACTGTGTTTCTTTATATTGTAAACTAGAAACTGACACATTTCTTTTTTTTTCATGTCAAAAGTGTAGCAAAAACCACACGATAATACGCTGTCAAGCATTATCAGGTTGGGTGTTTATTTCTACAGTGTGGTAGTCTGTGTCGTTGTGTCATTTCTTTGTTAATAATGTTAATATGTTTTTTTGGAGACCTAGATTATTTAATAAAGGTATTGTGTAATCACGGAAAAACCGACTACTTTCGATTTGCAACAGATTAAAATAGAGTACAGGTAAAGATTTTAAACAATGTTGTAGTTATATGCGTGTTAACATTTGATAAAAAAGTAAGTAGCTAATCTTATACATTGTAAACTATACAACGTACAGTGTATGCTCTTTGTGTAAATATCCAAGTTATTAGCACAAATTCGAAACGAAAAGGATATTTCTTTGTAAGGCGAAGGCAGGTATGCGTGTTATAGTGGTTTATAATATTGACTGACCTGTTAGAACATGTATCTTAATGCTGTTTTGTTTGTATTCGAAACGTTTAGCATACATTAGTGTACTTATAATTAAAGACATATATCACATATTATTTGTGTTTCGAATATTCATTGATACATTTAAACGTTTATATAATCTTATTGTTTAACAAGATCATTCAAATGTTTATCACACTAATATACAACCCATTTAAGTTACGTTGGCTTTAATGTTTTTAGTTAAAGCCACACACCTTGAAATGAAGTACATGTAAATCGATACATATAGATGCAATTTGAAAGTGTGCAAAATTGTCATTAAATCTATAGCCTAGTTAGCAAGTAATTAATTTTTTTTTGGTCGGGAATTACCGCTTTTAAAACCGAAAGTAGGATTTCTATATTATAAGCCCATTTCGACAAACGTGATTATTTTTAAGTTTCAAAGCGCAAAATAGACGGATTTCTACATTATAACCACCAGATATATTCTAATTAGCATAGATAAAATTAAATCTATAGCCTAGTTAGCAAGTAATTTATTATTTTTCAAACGGCACCGCTTTTAAAACCGAAAGTAGGATTTCTAGACGTATACGCCCATTTCGACAAACGCGAATATTTTTAAGTTTTAAAGCGCAAAAAAGACGGATTTCTACCTTGTAACCACCAGATATATTCTAATTGGCAAATATAAAATATGTTTCTTATTCATACTTAAATTTACTATGCAAAATAAGGTGTGTGGCTTTAACATCTCAAGAATCGTAAATTGCTTATATAAACACATAAAACGTCTCTTTATTTTGCCAACATCGGATTAAAATAGCCTTTATGCATGCATAAATGAATCAAATGTATCCATCGTAACGAAGATTTTATAAATTCTTATGTATTTCCTTTATTTTCATCGACATAACGGTTTCTAACGATTCTGACTTACATTTTTTTGCCAGTACTAGCTGTGTTTTTATAAACGCCCTGCTTTATGATCATGGCGATGTACTTACTGTTAAATCCATGTATGCCATATCGTTCATCGCAAGTTGATCAATATTGAAATAACTTACATACCACCATATCTCATATCTTAAAGAAATGCCATAACACGCGTATGTATGAATAGCTCAATTGTAGAATGTATATTGAGTGTATTGTTTCTAGTTAAAAAAAAACATGATATGAGATATAGATCAATTTGTCTAAGTTAACATTGTGTGTTTTATTTTTTTCTATACAATTTCATAGCATACCGCCGCTAAAATAAAGAGCTTCAAGGACGTACAAATGGATTTTAAGCGATAGTTAGATTGTTTTGAGATATGATATATGACTATGCGCTTGAACTGATTTACTATCATTGTATCGTCTAGTTATTATTCCAAAAAAGCGTATATGTGTATCTTGAATTTGGTGCATTTATAGTTTAAAGAAAGCCAGTATTATCGTGACAGTCATGTGCTATAAACGTTTAAACTACGCGAATAAGGTATTTGCTTTATTCAAAATCTGCGTTAGGTTTGTATTAATTGATATATTGTGGTACGTTTTCTTTATGCTTTTATGTTTTGAACATAATACAGAACATTTCACATACATTTGTTTATTTAAAATAACATAACATTATACTATAGCTTTTGGTAAATTCCTTTACTTGCATAGTGTGTCTTTTGATACACTATGCACACTTTACATTGAAAGTTAAATTTGTTTTGCACAGTTGCTGAATGGGTAGTATCGGTATTTGCTGTAAATTGACACCACGGAACAGCAATACTTTTTTGCATGAGAAGTATAAAAAGGTTTCCGATATAAATGACTAAAACATGTTAACAGGAAACATATACGCAGTGCATATTGGGTGTATCAAGTTAGTCTTAGTCATTGTATAATAGTGCGAGGTTTCCAACCAACAAAATGTACACAACTTTTACAAAACAGTTACCGACTGCCATCGCCCCAATCCGATATTTTTATTTTGACGTCTATCATATCATAGTTAATTACCAAATAATCAGCATGTGTTGTGTTGTGTGATTTCTATATTGTATGTCATCAACTCTATGACATTTCTTTTTTGCTAGTGCTATTCATGCTGCGTGAATTCAAACCCATATAAAACCCAAAAGCTTTGCTTTGACTACTTTCATGTGATAACACATAGCTTTAATCATCTCGTGTTCAAATATTGTCCATCATGTATTTATTTATAAATTGCACGACGATGATCTGAATAATAAACGATATGATGCTATGTTTATATAGCGTTTTATACAGACAGAATGTAGTTGAAAAAACGTTTTGGCTTCATTTTATTGTACCTCGGAAAGTTTCGGCTCTGGTGCTCTGGTCTGTATATAACAATTGCGTTGATGGAATTCAATTAAAAGATATTCTATTTTATTACTATTTAATTTGAATTGTGATGCTATAAGGTTTATTGTTATGCACTATGAACGGTTTCTGTACTGAATGCTTGGATGAAAACCAAAGCTGTATATGGGTATTTTATGAGAAACTAAGCGATGAAACAAAAACAAATGTGAATAAGTCTTTTCGAGGTGACATTCCTTGGAAATTAAATCCAATTATTGCAAATACCTACACTTCATAATCGAATTCCGGTGACTTTTTTCACAGCCGTTCATTTTAATTATGCGGTTATTGACTGAATTTATCTTATTATAACACAAATTCGGATTAACATATTAAATAAATCCTATTTGTTATAAGTTATTGCATAAATGCTTACAACAATGACGTTTATACATCGCTATTGTGAAATGTCAATGAAGATTTCCAAGTGGTTACAACAAACAAGCCATACATTGTCCCAAATATACCATACTAGAAGGATATGAAAGCAGTAAATGCAAGGCATACAGTTTTTGTTTCGAAACAAGTAAAGCGATATATGACATTATTGTTTCTGCATATAAATATTTCAATCACAGTAATTTATCATTTATGTGAATATACTAAATTTTCCTAGCCTCTTTACACGATAAATAACCTATCAATATCCATCTTGTCATGTTAATGTCTATGATGTTAGTAGGACCACGTTTGTGTGTTTTCATTAAAGCATGAATTGGAAACCATGCTCATGAAAGAAACAATCTTGTTTCCCTGATGCCATACTTTTAAATAAGATTGTCTGTCCTCCAACCAACCATAGTAACATACCGATTTAAACCAGTGCTGTATTTATCTTCCGAAAACTATTAAATATGTGATAGCGATATCCTTACCACGTCAAGTGCGGAGCTTTAGTCCAAAGTATTGAAGGGATTTATTTGGAACTTCATGTTATAATAGATGACTTAAAAGTTAACGGAAAACGCTGAATACAAGAGCCATAACTATATATTCATTATATTTAGAGTTATTGTGTTTTAGTAAATTTCCTTTTACGAAGCATATCTCCCTTCATATTGAAGATACTAAATAAAAAATTTAATTGATAGAGATATTTAGAGAAAGTTAAGAATACCAGAACCGCCTATACATTATTTTCGGAATTATTGCTTTTGCTTTTTGAGTATAGTCCATTACTTATGTGGATCATAACTCTGCAAGTATAGATGGTATTAGTTTAAACATATTTATTTCAAACAATACACATAGTTTTA
>VMBQ01006724.1:0-54297 GCA_007657795.1 Dreissena rostriformis | reverse complement strand
TTTTTTTTTTTTTTTGAGCGGTGATGTCACCTTAGTGCCACCGTATTAACTAGTTAAACTATTATTTACGTGTATTTTGGCTTTATTACAATGAACGAAGGGAAGAAACTGCAAAACATTCCAAGTTATATAGTCTGAAGAGTTATCGTGTGCGACAAAATTCGCACGCGTTTTACATAGGAGTATAGGCAACCTATTTATGAATGAAAAAGAAATTTAACTGATAACTAAATAATGTGTTTAATTGTATTCACAAGTGTATGTAATATGTATGTAATAAGTAAGCAACAGTATTTTTTGTTTAAGTGAAACTATGTTGTTGATAACGTTTTGATGCCTTTATTTTAGTCAAATAAACCATTTGTTTGCTCATTTTAGTACCTAAAATGTAAAGGCCCATTTGTAGTTGCATGTCCCAGTATAAAGGAATGCATATTAAGAAAGTTAGAAAAAATGATCCAGCAAACAATTTTGTTATTTACTGATTGACATGTTTTATTCCCCCAAACTATATTGAATAGTTTCACATTCCGTTTCACAGAAGGTACAGTTGGCTTTAGTGGCATATCAAATTTTAAATAAGAAGGAGTTTCTACCTATTGTTATATGTACAATTCTATATTGACACCACTGTAAATTGGTTTCCCGTGTAATACGAAAAGGCATATGAAAACTATGTCGCCATTCTTTTGTTTCAATATTGCCACATAGTACATATAGAATAGTAACGATAATGTTAATGCCTGACTGCTTTACATGAAGTTCAACGCATGTTTTTAAGCTGCCCATCTCTTACAATCGCTAAGGATTGTTGATGACAGTTCCTGCTCGCTTGGCAATAATGTATATCATTTATTACCTTCAATCTAGACATGGAAAATACAACAACTAATTGATTTCATGACATTAGATGCATGTTTGCAATTGCGTTAATTGTTTTTATAACAGATCGTTACAAGATTACATGGTTAATTGGTGTTGGTCTTTGTATTGGATGACAAAATGCACTAATCAGAAAGACGTGTACTTCCATCTATCCCGTTAAACAATAAATTTGACCCCATAAATATGACAATAATGAACCTCGCTTTGGGTTATGAAATCGTTGTAATGGCTAACATGTATTAAAGCAGAAATACCTATGCCACACGGGAGAGAGAAGGATCTAACATAGGAGCGAACAGGACATTTGTTGTTGAATTTGTTACAGGGCATCCGCGGTCCTAACGGAGGTCATGTAAATAATATTAGTAAATAAGAATATTGTTTGGACTTGGAAACATTATGGTCAGGACAAAATAAAGTGCAAAGAGCTATTTATCGTGTTTTGTGTATGCGATATTATACTACAATATGATTACAAATGTTTGACTTTTTATCTATTCACTGTAACATTGACGATGACGCGATAATACAAAGGTTTTGTACACGTTGTTTTTACTAAGATGGGCCGCAAGCTAATAGGGATAAAGGGCTTCATAAAACTACTGCATTAGTAATACCTAGGAAAATATGGGTAGTTTGGATGAACGTTTTATACTTGTCAAAACTTATCAAAACTGTAAAAGGTAAAAAGTTCAGTATTGTGCATCAGTTCCCCAACAAAATGAACGTCTTTTTCGAACCATGATTTCAAAAATACACGTTTGTTACCAATTGTTATGTCTGGGTTCTATAATAGAGGATTTTGAAGCAGAAGCGGATTTTAAAATGGTTCTTTTCTACAAAGTTCAACAAATGATTTTAATGTATCTTTCCAAAATTTATTTTGTATCCTGTTAATAACGTGTTCAGAATAGTGGCTTCAACATTTGTATAATTTCACACAATCAATGATTGTATCAACATTTTTTTTCCATTTTCCATTCCCAGTGACAATTCTACGTATCCATGCGCACTTCAGAGAGCTAATGATACGTTAACCTAATTTCTGTTTTAAAGCATTAAAACTTAGAGCCGATAAGAAGACACCAAAAAGAGGTTCCACCCAGGAAACAGGCTTGAGTGTTTGCCTTAGACTTTCAGTGCAACATATCTGAAATAAATTGGTTTACATAACACATTATTATTGCTATTTTGATTTTAGGAAAAACAATTTTCCACAAAAATAATGCTAAAGATAATTCAGCATGATGATTAATCATACGATATTTTTAAATTCCATTTTGATTTTCACTTACAATTCCACTACCAGTTCAATGTCTTTGAACAAAGTTGACAATAACAATATTCCACTCAGTGACTGTAGAACCGTAGTTTTCTTCCACTGTTTGTTTTCAAGCTTACTTATGATTTAAACTTTTTCTCTGACATTTGCCAAAATGTCGATGCACTGGGTGCGGCCATATTGAAAGAAGTGTACACATGTCTATAATTGTACCAGAGGCTGACTTATGCAATAAATCGTCTGCTGAACCAGAGTGGATGAGCCAGTGCAGTTCCAGGCTTCGTGGAGAACAGTACGTTTACTTGACTCACGGAGATTTTATCTGCGCTGATACTTGTATCCAATGATATGCAATCAGCATTGTGTACAGAATGAGAGCGTTGTTTATACACCTGCGATGCATTTGTACTGGTAAAACGCTGGTATACTCACCAATTGTACTCTACCATCCTTGAACAAATTACCATTATTAAAAACATTTATAGTATTCTTTATATCATTTATATGTTTCATATTATTCGTATTATTCATATTATTGTTATTATTATTATTATTGATATACATGTAATCATTATTATTATTATTGTATATANAATTTGAAAGCGAAGAACATGTTAAGATGTTTACTAAAGGTGGTCACGGGCAAAATAAGTGCTTCATTTGTGTGATGTCACTAAAAGGCCGACGTCACAACTCGTTCTGATCTTGTTAATTTATCTGGTATATGCATGTATGTTTGGGTAATATGGATATTATTTTGTAATGTTATCTTCACTATAAATTGAATGTGAGAGCATGGTACACCTAATACAGTTTATAGAAAGTATTTAAAATGTGTGTCACTGTGACGTACATTGAATAAAAAATATTATTTTGATTTAAACTTTCAATGTTCGCTCAAATTAAAAAAGCAATAGTCATAACATTATGAGTATTTGTATTTGTTATATTACACAGGAAAATATTACAACAGGTGGCAAATAGAATATAAGCACCGAGCGAATGCGCAAATGTCTCATATTATATGTTTTATAGTTACAAGAAGTAACAAAGTCAATTTAAACATCTATATAGGATTTTCAAATTTTTAAATGTGTCATCAACGGTAATAAGCAAACCAATCATAACAATTATTAAGTGTTTTAATCAACAGTAGTGTAAACAGTTTTGATAAAAATCGCATGTCGTCTATAATTAGAAAGATTAAAATAAAACCGACGTTGCATAATGGAAATGTGTTAATTTGTTAAAAGTTGAAAGAAGGCAATGCTTCAGTTGTAAATTGTTTTCACTAATTGCTTTGTCATAAAAATCTAATTATCCGACGAAAACTCATCATACAATATTTGTGCGTGCTGTGCGCTATTGATCTATTTTTGCATCATCGAGGTTTAATTTCGTCATGGTTTGTAATCGTTTTGATATTTGCAGATGAAAAGCAATGGTGTCTCCAAATGTACCTCAAGAGATGCTCTCAAAACAAGCCGACATTAATAAAAATTGATAGTGCAAATTAAGCTGATGTGTCAATAATCTACTAAAATCCTTTTTATATTCAGAACGTAGCTTAGGGAATTGTTAAATTGTAGGGAAGGGGATATTCGAGGCAAAGCGCAGCCGAGGGAAATATGTTTTTCTCTGATTTGAGTTTCAGATCATATTTTATTGTTCTATACTCAATCAGTATGTGACTTTTAACTTAATTTACAAGTGCTTTTTTCAAAACAACAATGGAGTGCGTGCCATTGTATTTGTTAATGACGTCATATATTTTCTTAAGGGCCAGGGAAAATACTACGTCTGACCATGCATCGAGTCTGTCGCTTTCAGTTCACAATGATATATCTATGTACATAACGATCCTTTTGATTTGTTTCTGTTGATCCCTTTGAGGTTTTTGGCTTTCTAAACAGCACATTCTTATATGTTAAATATAAACACACATACCGTTTGTGGTAAGAATATTAAAGACATATATCTTCCTATTTCTACAACTGTGTGTAGCATTTCGTCCATTGTATGTTACATGACACACAAACTCCCATAAATGAATAAATAGTGATGACTACCGCCTGTGATTAAATTTAGTTACTTATTTGATAAATATATACTCAATAAAAAGCAACACACCAAGAAGTTTAAATACAATACCTACTGAATAGTTTCCGACCCATATCGCCTACTTACATTACAATCGATATGTTTAATACTTATTAACGAGACATATTGGATATTAAAGTATACATGTATTTGTTTGTCATAAGCCGGTCAATAACCATTTCATTAGCAATTGTTTTGTTTCGTGTAATGTCGAATAGTATCACCATTGTTAGTATACCACACAAGAATCGAACTGGTCAAACGCTTCTTTTTTAATTTTCAATTACGGAGCCCTTTATAAATTCTAGTGATAGTATCGTGACCGCGATTTATTATTGAAGTACACTGTAAGAATAAGAAGCCCTTTAGGCAGTAGGGACCTCATGAGATCGGGAATAGTCGGTCGATATCGCCGTATTCAGAAAGCGTTCGGAAACGATTGGTTTTCTACTTTAAAGTCCGGAAATAAAACTTAAACCACGAAATAATTATTATTATATATATTTGTTTTATAAAGAATTAAAAACACATAATAAATGTTTGTGGTTTTATTTTTATAACTAAATGAGTTCATCTCATTAAGATTTATTTACTTTGAAATAAAAATATTAAACTATTTTTTTTAGTTTAAAAAAAATATATTTTGTTCACGGCTGTTGACATTCTGTTGCACAATTTAAGTGCGTAAAAAGAGCAGTCGGTTTGCAAACACAAACATGAATGTGATACCGATTACCAACGTCGTCATGCTGTTGATTGAATGCAGTTTATTGCAGTCACATTACTATTACGGTATGTTTTATTCAAATTGTCTATACCTAAACAAATAAAACTCTTATCAATTGTTGCTTATGAATTGTGACGTTTTAGAATAGAACGGTTTGATGTATAAATGATTTCTAAGACTTATTGACACATTGACTTGCAGTTTTTATACTTTTTATTTAGGTGTTGGACTTCTCTCAGATATCGATGTCGGAACATTGCCTGGCGCAGTTACCATCTTGTCAAGTTTGAGCCAGAGCCAGCCTAAGTAACCCTTGACCTTTGAACAGCAGATCTAAGTAAGCCAACCTTGTTTTTTGGACTTTTTCCATGCGTATAAAATAGAACTCATTTACAAGAAGGTTATATTGTTAAGAGTGTCTACGTTTCATCATATAAAATCATGCAACACATGTTTTCATGTTTGATAATTTGAGGTCAAGGAGTCGTCAATTTGTGAAGTGCTTGTTTTCCTTAAAATTGATTGTTTCTCATAACAAACAATCGTATAAGGCGTCAGTATGAACTTAAAAAGCGAGTATTTAATTCATGAAAAAAGCGTGTGAATTAACTTTTTTTTATTACAGTTCGAGGTACAGTTATTCCGGATATAACTCAGATTGCTGCCATGGATTTGAAAACGGGTACGAAGTTCTCTGTAAGTAGATGGCATCTCTATTGATGCTAATGGCAACATGCCTGTAAATGGTGGCGATGTGGATAATGTCTCCATTGTGACATATTTTGTTTTCTATGTAGATTGGAAATACCATGACATGTTGTGGTGAGCTGCGGCTGTATGCATGGGTTGCCTTTGCACTGTGGGTGACCTTAACATTTTATTATTAATGTTATATTATAGCAATATTAAGTCAAATTTTAGTTTATAATTTGTGATTTGAATTAGCAACTGGAAAACCCCAAAATAGATGTGATATACAAATTTATATTGAAATCTATTGCAAGATAATAAATGGGGTGTAGGCATACTCAAAGTGTAATTTCTTGAGATAGGAATGGTAAAACTTCCTGAAATTAATTTCATGTGTAGAACATATGTTATATTTAATAAATATGTACAATATATGCATTTCATTTCACTACAAGTGACATAAAATTTTATTAACGTTTCTTGTCGCTAAACGATTTGTTGTCGTTTTTGCCATTTTATCCAGATGAGTGCACATATTATTTGAGATCAAAGGCACACTTCACTTTCTATGACCTTTTTTCAGGCTGTTTCTACTAGCACAATCCAGTTGAGTACGTTTTTTAAGTTAATTGTCTAAATATATGTATATCCCATTTACAAAAACTATACATTTTTGATATACGGTAAATCCATAGAAAACGCCCAACCGAGTCAAGGGGTAGGTGAAATCAACCAAGTATAAAAATTTAACAGCCTGGTAAAGTTATAAAATTTTACAATAAGTTGTGATATATACTTTACAATATGGAATTAAAAACTAATTGTGTTTCTGGAAAAGTACCCATGAGGCTCCCACTACCTTAATGAATTCTAGTGATAATATCGTGACCGCAATTTATGATTGAAGTACAATTAATACGATGTGCCCAAGGGTATTGTTTTAATAATAAATGCCATGGAACATGTTTGATTAGAAATTTTAATACACTTAAGGGTTTTATTCCACATATAAATGATTATTATCTCTGGAAATTCTTGGTACTGAAGTAGGATCAGCCAACGACGCCGCAAGCTAATGATGAATAATTATGGTCTAGAAATAAACCTATCTAATTTAACTCACTCGAGTCTAACACCGTGGGGGCAACTTTCTAATATTCAATTAGAAATACGACTCACTTGTGGATAATTCGAGCTCGTTTATCGATCTTTTCAAATGAAACCAAACGAGTATTAACAACAATTTGTCTTTGATAAGACAAAAATCACGGCATCTTATAGTTTGATATTCAGATCAGCGTCGTGAAATTCGGGAATAAGTCGCAATACTGATTTTAAAATCCAAATCGAACAGCTTCATTGTGTATATCCATCTTTAGCTACACAAAATATTTCATCTTAAAATTGCAAAAAGAATGACAAATCTTACTGCCAATTAAACTTGTACATTATACGTTATTATTGTCATTAATTAATGCTGTCAATCACGCCTTGTCGCTTGTTCAATTTGTATGTCAATTCCATCTCGTCATTTGTTCCATGTGTGTGGTCGCTCGAATATCGTCGTATGTTCTGTTTGTGTTGTAAAACTAATCGTATCATTTGATTGTGTAACGCCTATCAAATATCGTCTTAAGTTCACGCCATCTCGTCGCCAGTTGAATCTGTAATGTCCGTTTCAGGTGAATGAATGGTGGCTACATCAATGCGCTGTGTTGCTTTGGTCGAGGGTGTCCAGGTTTTAAGATTATTCAAGGCGGTCGGTGGGGTTGCATTTTGGTTCCGGTAAACAGCTAAAACCTGTTCAATGAAAAATATAGGAATAATGAAAAATCAATAATGTTCTCTAGACAAATGCTTTTTTAATAGTATAATGAATTTTCATACATTACTTAGTTATTGGTCTCCTTTATTTAGTGCAGTGGTACCTTTGGGAGGAATATCAAGATCTCCGAGACGAGAGTTCCGAGGAAAAGGCACACGGAAGAGACTCCATTAAGTTCAATCGGCTTGTCCTTTAGGATCAGCGACAGAAACAGTCCCACAGCACTCAGAATGACAACGTTGTACAAACATATACCGATCGTCTTGGAGTCGTTTAGGCCGTCTATGTGTACCTTATATATACAAAGTTCTTATTGTAATAATACGATAAAATCATACGATTTTTGGATATCTGAATGTGCATGCACGTGTTTTAAAAATTAACCTGTTGAAATGTAGAATACAATATCACATTGGGGGAATATCGTTTTATTTTCCAATGAATATTTGCAAACAGTGAATTTCAAAGATGTTAACACTGTTGTCGTTAAACAGTGTAGGGGGACAGAAGGTTTGAACAAACACTAGAGAGCGCATCAAAATAATAACTGTTTCAGTGTTTGCCTCTATACATTTATCTAGAAGCGTGGTAATGCTGAATGGTATAATTATTAAATGAACTGATAGTTACACCCGAATAAAACTATTACAATTTCGAAAAGGTAATCTGTAAACAGTTTTATGTGATAAACGTAATCAATGGAACCATGAAATTGTTGACAAAAGTCACGTACTTGTCTGGTTTTCCATGCCAAGATAGCGCCGATAGCAATAAGAGCACCATTCACTATGTGAAGGGTCCAGTTGAAATAGTTGGAGTGGTCAGAGACACAAACACGGTAAAACGTTACCACCTTGTCCTAAAAAACAATATGCAAAGATTTGTCACCGACAAAAAAACAAAAAAGAGACATGTTATTCCACTTATTAAATTATAATTTTGAAACAAATATGAACACTGTTTTTTTTGTATATCAAACTAATACATACATTCTCTGTCTTCAGTTGCTGGCCCGTCACTCGATGCGGCGAGGATATCTCCCACACTATCAGTACAAGTGTTTCCATGGTAACGAGTATACCGATGATAACCAGTAGATGTTTGTATCTAATGTACTACAAAAGGCATAAAAAAACTATGCAGTATATATAAATATGCATACGAATTTACCATAGATATAATATAATATATAGAGGATATTTGTTCTTGTCATTGTATGATCGTTTGTTATTTTACGAGTTATCATAGAAAATATATGTTCACGATTGGCGCAGCCACGAATGCAAATATTAATTTTCTATGATCACGAGTGAAATAACAAACGATCTTACACTGACATGAACACATTTTCTGTTTCTTTTATGCACCTTTTTCAAGAAAATAATTAACAGCTGTTTCCCTTTCGCTAAATAGTTACCCTTTCTCCCGTGGCGTTCCTAAATACATTGAAATGACGTCATTTTGTTGACGAAATGACGTCATTATTCCAGCGAAATTCTTCAGTTAAACTTTTTTTCAATGTAAATTAACGGTAAACAAGCATAAAATAAAGAGAAAATGAGTTGGATTCGGTGGAATATCGATTTTATTACAATCGTGATCATAGAAAATCATAAACAACGATATAAACAAGGGAAGTAAATCTTGATATGATAATCTAAAAATAGAAAAAGGAGTTCCGAAAATGTGGTATTTTCACCGGTAAAAATAACAATTTGTTTATTTTCACTGCTATTATTTCACTGCATAAATGTCATATTTTATCATTAGGTATAAAAGAAATAGTTATATTGTATATTTCAAATTGTGTCAAACAGGATTTTGCTGGAAATAACACACACACTTTACATAATGGAAATCCTTAAACAATCGCCATTTGTAAATAAAAAATGCCTTTATTTAACCTACCATTTTCCTTTTCATTTTTTTATTTGTGAAACTTCTGTAGACCCTCCATGTCTTGGAAAGCATGGAACCAAATGTGGTAGCGAATCCTATCCAGAAGCAAAACAATCGCACCTAAAAACAAGAGAAAAACAATTATGCGAAACGCAAAACTCGTATCAATTTACATAACACGACATAGCCTTTCAGACATAAATGATTAAACCATGTAACTAAGTTGCATATCTCTAACTGCTTGCATAATGCGGACATATTGTCCCACCATGTTATGTACATATGCTTTGCTTTCTGCTGTCCAAAATTCAATATGAAAAATAACAAAAAAAGGATAACATACAAAACGCATAATTTACCCTATTTATCATCATCGGACAATACTTGTGTAATATATTTAGCTTACCGCACACATTACTTTGCGTGTCGTTGCCGTTGTCTTGATAACTATAGTTACATCCAGTAGTAAACAACCAACAAGTAAAATGCTGTTTATGTTTGGGGATGACATTTTCACTATACTGCAAAATATAAAGAGCCGCATGAGATGAATGTATTGCTATACTAAAGTCATTGATACGACCAGGACAAATATATTTAATAGCGAATGTGCCATGGATTTTTGTTTTATTTGCAGTTGTTGGTTTTTAATTGATCCTTACAAAATTACACAATCGAAGTATTTTGCCAAATGCCTTAAGTAACGCAGATGCAAAACACAGGGTGCCAACACTAGCTAGAAAGTGAACCCGTGCAAATTATACCTATGTTTTCTGCGAACAACATTGAAAATCAAGCAAGCGATTGTGCTGACGATTCCAACACCAGCTAATGCCCACATCGCCACGGATAATGACATTGGGAGGGACTTCCATTCGTAACTTGTAGGACCAGAATCAAGTGGGATTTTATTATCTGAAAACAACACAAAATGTGGTTTTATTATCGTTAAAATTTCAATGATTCGTTTACACACATGATTCATCAAAAATATTATTAGCGTTTCAATTTAAATGAACAATATTAATATGCAAGATACCCCATTCGTCATTACAAATTGTATATATTATATACATATATTTGTACTGAAAACGATTAATTCATTATATATATCACATTGAACAAAAACTATACAATACTGGTAGCAGTTTTAAATCAGAGATTGGAAAATTTCGACCATTTTGGTATTGTGTTCCGAGTGTGTATTTGTTAAACTGTTAATGTTTAAGAGATGCATCTTGATCTGACCTATCCAATTAAGTGCTCTCTCAATCCACTCATAACGAGACTTAGGGCGATAATCCTTCCTAAAATATGCCACGACTTTTGTATTCGCATCTGTAAAATCATATGAACTTTTACAAACTTCAAATCAAAATACTTGAGGCAAACCCGCTTGTAATCACAAAGTCAGTATATTGACTGTATCTTACGTGTATTGTCCTAAATAAAATACATGTATTTTACTAGAAATAAGTTTATTCGCTAGAATTGTGTTCTTTTTTGTCCTGGCAGTGTCAAGCGCAAACAAAATATGATAAATTCTTAAAAGCAAAAATGCATTTTTTTAAGAAGATGTGCCTGAGGTTTCATTACCTTGAATGCGTTTCAAAACGACATTTTGATATAGACCTCCCTCTTCAAACCTCATTCTACCTGACGTCCCCACATAATCTAGCATGTCCATGCACTTGGAAATCCTACTTTGATGAACCATGGTATCTTCTGAAAGGAATATTACATTGATGTAGCGGGTTTACAGTCTCAAGTTCCGTAATTAATGCGCACGCGCACTTGATCTTGCCTATAGAGCTATTTACTTCTTCTATACTATCAATTGGAATACCATGTTTTTAAACGGTATTTTCAACGCTCACGTATACGTTGTGCGCACACATTCGCATACGCATATGCACATTACTAGAAATGAAAATAGAAATAAAGTGTATGCTTATTGTTATTATATTAGCTCCTTCGTTAAAAGAGATCTTCATTTCGGAAATTTGTTTACCATTTGATTGTTATAGAAAAACGGACACGGGAATTCAATAGAACTTACTATATTTGATAGAACGCGGTACTGATTGATATGCTATGGACAGATGGACAGGTGGAAATGTGAAATGCCTACTTTCCACTTAAAACCAAATGTTTGAATAAACAAGCGACCGTTGTTTGAATAACTTTTATTTAGCTCAGGTGTGTCAGATCATCCTAAATATTTGTTTTATTATCCAATTACTCAATGAGACCTTTGTCGCTTTAAAAGAAGTGCATTAAGACAAGTAATCCAGATGTGCCAAAGCTTTAATGACACATGCTTAACCAATTATAATATATGTAATATTTAACATCTAATTATGACTTGAGATTGAGCTGGAGACGTAGGTGCCAATTCCACACACTCATTATTCGTGGCAAGTTATTTTAACAATATCTGATTACCTAAGTGTTACATTCCGGGGAATCTGAATTATTGTCATATTAGAACGTGGACCTCTATATGTACCCTTAACCTTTGGGATCAATAGTTATTAACCATTTTGCCACAACCAATATTTAAAGGTGCATCCAATATTTTCTAAAGGGCTACATAACACAGCTGCAAAATAGTATATTTGTTGAATACTAATATATTCAATATTATTTTGAATTGTGTTTGTGTAACGGTAGAGCATTTCTATCAACACCTGCATCAATATTATCAATATTACTAAAATCGAATACATGATTTTGGTTAACATGCAGTGTCGAGAAAACTTACCAGTATCAGCCAGTGTATCAAGTGAGTTTAAAGAACAGTTCAACACCAAAGCTGCGACCCATACATGGTCGTAACACTTGCCGACGCCGTAGTGTAATGGCTCGGTATCTGATACATTAGCACGGTGGCGAATATCTGTGATAAGGTCCGAGTCTTAATAAACAGAAACAAACTTACGATTAATTCAGTGAATTCCTGGCCTAGTTTGAAAGTATATGTGACTGGTTTTTCAAATGATTAACCTTGTGTTCCGTCATGAATACTTTAATCTAACGCATATAAAAGTACATGTAGGACTTTTTATTTGGCTTCTGTGTATCCAATGCTAAATCGAATGACGTTATTTTGTGGGGACATGACATCATAAACATCAAAATGGTATCCGTCAGTAAACAACATTAAGAATGTTCAACATATTTTGGTATATTGAAATGTATGTTTTTCCGGATCAAAATGTGCGTAAAGTATCGGTCTCTCATTGCCTTGTCTTAAACAATGTTACATTTAATTCGTACCGAACATGTATAAGAAAGGCTCGCTGACAAGCGAACTTCGTAAAATCATTTAATTAACCCATTTATGCCGAGTGGACTCTTCCATCCTTTTAAATTGGATCAATTCTTTTCCAAAATTAAGGATGTCTGTTATATTTATTTCTATTTTAGAATATTTCTTACATAAATTCCTTTAAGCAAACAGCATAGACCCTGATGAGACGCCGCATTTTGCGGCGTCTCATCTGGGTCTACGCTGTTTGCCAAGGCCTTTGTTCTAGACGCTAGGCATAAATGGGTGAATATCAGCTGTGTGTCTAATATATTCAATGAATAACAATACAGCCGAAACAAATACTTTAAACGATATGTTCTTTGGTTAATTTAATGTGTTGAATATAGCATTATGTACAGTTGCATTTTTTAACGTTTTAGTAAACAAATCTATCGAATGGGGAATTGAATTATTGTATAAGAAATGTCAATGTGATATTTTCACTTTTTGTTAAGTTGTTTTTAGCGTTCGATATTTAATAGCTGCTTGTCGATATTCTCATCTTAAACAATTCTGCTTACATGTGATGTTCGCTATTCCACTTTCTTCAAAGGGATTATGATTTACAATTTTAATGAAAAACGCCCCTTCCACCGCCTTTTGCATTTCTTCATCCGTGCAATTGGCATCGCCAACCTTCCATAACTCATAATAGTGTCCGGTAAATATCCAAACAAAATGTTTCCCGTATATATCCAGCTTGTACGCCTAAATTAAGTAAATGAAAAACATAATAATGATATTGAATAATAAAATAATGACGGCAAGTTTTGGCTAGTGCATAACGTTTAATTTATATGATTGAGGTGCAATGATTGTATTTAAATATATTATTTAGTCTTGTTTTGTTTTATACAATTTGAAAGCAAATATGTTTCCGATAATTAAGCTGAAGTATATTTCATGAAACATAGATGTTAACTTGTCATGTCAACGAAAATATTTTGGTTAATATAATTGTTGGTACAGTACGGTAAAGGCCCATTGTACGTTGAAAACTTGTTTCGTATAAATATGTATAATACATTTGTGCATATACAAATCGAACAGACATGAAAACAAAACATACTATTAAAGTTATGGCAGCATGTGGCAAATGTATGCCTTTTTATGGCAGCAAACGTTCATGACAAGTATAGCGTCAGAATAGAAACAAAATAAAACATGGGCATATACAAATATCTGCATTGAAGTATGTCCGCGCTGAGCAGATAAGTTTGAACGGTCTTCAACCTTTTGTCTAAAGTGTCCTGGCATACACTAGCGTATATTTGATATTGTTCTTACGCAAAACTATTACATGGTAACGAGGTGATTCAGATAAAACTTACATTGCATATTATTTCCATTGCTGTGTCTTGAAAAGCACTTACAACAATGATACGTACGTCCATAATCTGAAATATAATTGAATTCAATAAAGAACATATCAACGGTTGGTGTGGTGACATCCGCAATATGCTTTTATTCACGTGCAAACGTAGAGATCTCACGTGCGGACGTACAAGTCTTAATTAAAAAATAGCGTACGTGCTCACTTCAAGAAGTCACCAAGTAATACAATCTTATGACTTGAATTATTTTGGAAAATGGAGAACATGCACACTTTCGCATGTAAAGAACTGTATGCACGAATGTGAAGACTTAAATGTGCGCACGTTAAGTGTTGTCAGTTGTGTTGTCAGTTGGCACATATTGACTTGCGCGTGCCCTCTTAAAAAACGTGAAACCTGTATGTGCGCATGAAAAACAGATGTCACTTCCATGGCAGCGTACAAACAGGTTGTTTATGTTCACAAAATAGTGCATGCGTGTTAATTTACCGTTTAGGTAGGCATGCTATTATGCAATGAGCCCACGACAAAGCTTGAACATCAGGACAAGCGCATCGAATATTTTCAAAAATACCCCATACTAAACCAGAGGGCACATTTTATATTGTTTGCGTTTGTTTTTGCAACGAATAAATAATAAATCAAACACTCACGTGGTATCACTACCTTTGCAAGTCAGCACTGTAATACAAATAAAAGGTTATAAATCTGCTTACCTTCAACTTTTGATGCACAGAAGTGGAGTCCACAGTTATGCCATCTTGAGTTATAACAAATACCTTCGTAACATTGAGTTCCTTCATCAGGTCGCTTATAGTCTAAACAAAGCACATAATTAAACTAACGATTTATAATAGTACATGTTAACATTCGGAAAAAAGCGTTTGTGAAGACTAAGAGTTGGACTGGCAAAAGGCGATACTCTGGTGGACACCATGAAGATGAAGAGGAGAGTGTGTTGAAAAGAATAGTTTCAGTAAATGCACTTAAATGCACTTA
The DNA here is from genome assembly GCA_007657795.1 of Dreissena rostriformis. Lineage (NCBI taxonomy): Eukaryota > Metazoa > Mollusca > Bivalvia > Myida > Dreissenidae > Dreissena > Dreissena rostriformis. The sequence continues at coordinate 39,243 of VMBQ01006724.1, read as the reverse complement.
AATGCAAATTCAACTAAGTCCACGAAAATTAGTTTATACATGCTGAAATGACGTAAGTGCTTTTGACGAAAAAAAAGCTGTTTTCATTAAACAATATTTTGTTTCTAAACAGATCATTTAATATGTTAATATTTTTAAGATATTGGTTCGAATATAATATTTACTTCACTGTATGCTTGGTACGAACGTGTGTTAAAAAACAATACGATTTATAATCAACACATGTTTATCATTTGTCCAATTTTAATAAGTTTTTTTTTATAATCGCGGAAAATTATGCTCGGTTTTAACTGTGTGCAATGTTTATTTGGAAAACAAAAAGACCTGCACATGCATTGATTTATCTATTTAACATCGATCTTGATAAACGACAGTGAAAATTCGCTGTTATATCATCTAGGATCTTTTCGGATCTTTTCACATCAAAAAGGGGTCGCATTATTAGTTGCAGACACTTAGTTGCAGAATATTTGCGCGATGTCGGCCCTAATTTGACACTTAATGCCTTCCGTTAATGCTTCCACTAAGGTTTACCTTCGCTGTGAAGGTAACAGCATATGTTGTGCTTAACACACTCTCTCATTTTGTTAGACATAAGTTTCAAACTATGTGGAAATCCTTCAATACATGGGAAAATTACAGTCCGAAAAAGGTGTGGGATAGATTGACAGACCGACGCACAGACGGACACGGAAAAGATTGGCCACAATATAAACCCTCCCAGCCTAACTGCGGATTTTAAAATAAAAGTCGTTTACCATTGACAAGGCTTTGTTCCGTTCCTGTATTATTGCTATGCGATTCCAGTTGAAGGTTTCTAACAGTTGCACAAGAGCAGAACCTACACGTTCCGGGGCTGTAAGTCGGTATACCTTGGGGAACCGCTGTCTATCAGCCAAATCGGAAGATGTAGCAAGGTATGCAATCTGGTTAAACAGATGATACTATATCAATTAAAAAAATCAACATCAAGTCCGTAAACGAATGAAAAACATTCAGCAGCATATAACATTTCCTTGCAAAGTCAAAAAACGTTTATGTTCAAAGACGGTGCAAAATATAACAAGAGGGACATGGGCCCTAAGGCGCTAAACTGAGAGCTAAAGAAACTATACAATTCTAAAAAAGAAAGCTGATTCATGAAGATTGGACCAACAAAGTGAATTTTAACATGTTTTTATTTATATCTGACCTAGTGACATAGTTTTTGAGATCATATGACCTAGTTTTAATATAGCGTCAACAAGTTGTCACTAGAGCCATATAAGGAAAACTACCCCGCCCCCCGGTGGCCATGTTTTTCAACGAACCATTACCATTTTCAAACTGAGCCGAGCAATTGTTAGAACAAATGTTCTGATTAAGTTTCATAAAGATTGGATAATAAATGTGACTTCTAGTGTGTAAACAATTTTTTTTTATAGCCATATAATGACTAATGCCACGCCCACTGGTGGCCATGTTTTTCAACGGATCGCAACCATTTTCTGAATCAGCCCAGATATAATTATTTACAAATATTCTGACCAAGTTTCATAAGCATTTGACCAAACAAGTGACTTCTATAGTGTTAACAAGGTTTACTGTAGCCATATAAGGAAAACTGCCCTTCCCCCTGGCGGCCATTTTTTTTCAACAGACCAGAACAATTTTCGAACTGATTCAAGACAGCATTAGTACAAATGTTCTGACTAGGTTTCATGAAGATTGGAATATAAATGTGACTTCTAGAGTGTTTACAAGGTTTTACTATAGCCTTATAAGGAAAACTGCCCCGCCCCCCCCCCTGGCGGCCATGCTTTTCATCCAACTGGAATCATTTTCGAACTCGTCCAAGATATTATTGGGACAATCGTTCTGATCAAGATTTATGAAGATTGGACTAAAAATGTGACTTATAGAGTGTTAACAAGGTTTTACTATAGCCATATTTGTAAAACTGCCACGTCCCCTGGCAGCCATGTTTTTTCAACCAACCGTAATTATTTTCTAACATGTCCAAGATAGTTTTGGGACACATGTTTTTTCCAAGTTTCATGAAGATTGGACAACAAATGTGGCCTCTAGANTGAAGTTTCATGATCCCAGGCGTAAGCGTTCTTGGGTAATCATCCGGAAACCATTTTCCTATTTCCAGTAACTGTGACCTTGACCTGTGACCTTGACCTTTCACCTAGTGACTGCGAGTCATGATCAATGTTCCTATGAAGTTTCATGATCCTAGGCCTAAGCGTTCTTGAGTTATCATCCGGAAACCATCTGGTGGACGGACCGACAGACCGACAGACAGACCGACCGACAGACCGACAGACAGACCGACAGGCCGACATGAGCAAAGCAATATACCCCCTCTTCTTCGAAGGGGGGCATAAAAATAGTGTACGAGCTCACTTCAAGAAGTCACCAAGTAATACAATCTTATGACTTAGATTGTTTTGGAAAATTGAGAACATGCACACTTTCGCACGTAAAGAACTGTATGTACGAATGTGAAGACTTGAATGTGCGCACGCTAAGTGTTGTCAGTTGGCACATAGTGACTTGCGCGTGCCCTCTTAAAATACGTGAAACCTGTATGTGCGCAAGAAAAAAAAAGTCACTTCCATGGCAGCGTACAAACAGGTTGTTTATGTTCACAAAATAGTACATGCGTGTTAATTTACCGTTTAGGTAGGCATGCTATTATGCAATGAGCCCACGACAAACTAAGGGCTTGAACATCAGGACAAGCGCATCGAATATTTTCAAAAATACCCCATACAAAAACAGAGGGCACATTTTATCTTGTTTGCCTTTGTTTTTGCAACGAATAAATAATAAATCAAACACTCACGTGGTATCACTACCTTTGCAGGTCAGCACTGTAATAAAAATAAAAGGTTATAAATCTGCCTTCAACTTTTGCAGCACAGAAGTGGAGTCCACAGTTATGACATCTTGGGTAATAACAAATACCTTCGTAACATTGCGTTCCTTCATCAGGTCGCTTATAGTCTAAACAAAGCATATAATTAAACTAACGATTTATAATGGTACATGTTAACATTGGGAAAAAAGCGTTTGTGAAGACTAAGAGTTGGATTGGCAAAAGGCGATACTCTGGTGGACACCATGAAGATGGAGAGGAGAGTGTGTTGAAAAGAATAGTTTCAGTAAATAACTGGTTACACTTAAATGCAAACTCAACTAAGTCCACGAAAATTAGTTAATACATGATGAAATGACGTAAGTGCTTTTGACGGAAAAAAGCTGTTTTTACTAAACAATATTTTGTTTCAATACAGATTATTTAAATATGATAATATGTTTAAGATATTGGTTCGAATATAATATTTACTTCACTGTATGCTTGGTACGAACGTGTCTTAAAAAAACAATACGATTTATAATCAACACATGTTTATCATTTGTCCAATTTTAATAAGTTTTTTTTTATAATCGCGGAAAATTATGCTCGATTTTAACTGTGTGCAATGTTTATTTGGAAAACTAAAAGACCTGCACATGCACCGATTTATCTATTGAACATCGATCTTGATAAACGACAGTAGAAATTCGCTGTTATATCAGCTAGGATCTTATCGGAAGGGGCCCACGTCAAAAAGGGGTCGCATTATTAGTTGCAGACACTTAGTTGCAGAATGTTTGCGCGATATCGGCCCTAATTTGACTCTTAATGCCTTCCGTTAATGCTTCCACTAAATTTTACCTTCGCTGTGAAGGTAACCTCATATTTTGTGCTTAACACACTTTCTCATTTTGTTGGACATAAGTTTCAAACTATGTGAAAATCCTTCAATTGATGGGAAAATTACAGTCCGCAAAAGGTGTGGGATAGATTGACAGACCGACGCACAGACGGACACGGAAAAGATCGGCCACAATATAAACCCTCCCAGCCTAACTGCGGGTTTTAAAATAAAAGTCGTTTACCATTGACAAGGCTTTGTTCCGTTCCTGTTTTATTGCTATGCGATTCCAGTTGAAGGTTGCTAACAGTTGCACAAGAGCAGAACCTACACGTTTCGGGGCTGTAAGTCGGTATACATTGGGGAACCGCTGTCTATCAGCCAAATCGGGAGATGTAGCAAGGTATGCAATCTGATTAAACAGATGATACTATATCAAATCAAACAATCAACATCAAGTCCGTAAACGAATGAAAAACATTTAGCAACATATAACATTTCCTTGCAAAGTCAAAAAACGTTTATGTTCAAAGACGGTGCAAAATATACAAGAGGGACATGGGCCCTAAGGCGCTAAACTGAGAGCCCTAGAAACTATACTATTCTAAAAAAAGCAAGCTGATTCATGAAGATTGGACCAACAAAGTGACTTTTAACATGTTTCTTTTATATCTGACCTAGTGACATAGTTTTTGAGATCATATGACCCAGTTTTAATATAGCGTCAACAAGTTGTCACTATAGCCATATAAGGAAAACTACTCCGCCCCCCGGTGGCCATGTTTTTCAACGAACCATCACCATTTTCAAACTGAGCCGAGCAATTGTTAGAACAAATGTTCTGATTAAGTTTCATAAAGATTGGATAATAAATGTGACGTCTAGTATGTAAACAAGGTTTTACTATAGCCATATAAGGAAAAATGCCACGCCCACTGGTGGCCATGTTTTTCAACGGATCGCAACCATTTTCTAAATCAGCCCAGATATCATTAGTACAAATATTCTGACCAAGTTTCATAAGCATTTGGCCAAACATGTGACTTCTATAGTGTTAACAAGGTTTACTATAGCCATTTAAGGAAAACTGCCCTTCCCCCTGGCGACCATTTTTTTTCAACAGACCAGAACAATTTTCAAGATAGCATTAGTCCAAATGTTCTGACTAGGTTTCATGAAGATTGGACAATAAATGTGACTTCTAGAGTGTTTACAAGGTTTTTCTATAGCCTTATAAGGAAAACTGCCCCGCTCCCTGGCGGCCATGCTTTTCATCCAACTGGAACCATTTTCGAACTCGTCCAAGATATTATTGGGACAATTGTTCTGACCAAGTTTTATGAAGATTGGACTAAAAATGTGACTTATAGAGTGTTTACAAGGTTTTACTATAGCCATATATGCANTGCACGACGCACGACGGACGACGCACGACGGACAAAAGGCAATCACAATAGCTCACCATGAGCACGTTGTGCTCAGGTGAGCTAACAAAACAAATAACATCTATGATGATCAACTGGATTTTTGAAAACGACTTTGCATAGTACATACTCAATATCTATTGCAGTCAATAATACAATAGTATTAAATGTATAATAAGATACAATTTAAAAATCCGATCATGAATAATCATACATACAGTTCCTTCATAGACATTCAATTTATTTTAGGTGAATAAACTGCCCTTGGGTTTTGTTTTGTTTTGTCGCCTAATTCAGTTGACAAACGGGTTTTCATGATAGCGTTAGTATTTGGCACTGGTCTTATTTTGTATAATGTGATCTTATTGTTATGGATTAATGAATGCATTTATGAAATTAGCATCATTTGCTTTATTTGCTGGGTTGTGCTAGTAAACTTTGTATTTAAAGACGTTCAGGTTACATAAATATGTGCATATAAAACAAGCAAGGCATGACCATTTTTTATATCCAGGGGAATCATTTGAACAAATGTGTGAACGGTGAAGTATCGTTTGTTGGTGTGTGTTTTTGTTCACTTATATTTTCCTTTAAACCACATNGAAATCAACCTGTAATGTGTTACATGTATTAAAGGAAATAAACGTTCATACAGTTCAATGGCTACCATTGATCTAGTTTTTTTTTCAGACTGATTTGATGATGAACCGTGATGGTAGCTTCAGGAATGTTAATGCATGTTCTATAAAATAAATATACATAGACACTTAAATTGTTTGTGTGAACAGTGTGTACGACATTGACTAAAAACATAATGTTGCAAATTGTTCCTAAAGGCAAAGTCTTCCCAGAGAGGCATTTTTAATTTGCAAGCACATTTTGCTTGTTTGTGCTGTGAAGAGTATTCATATTTAATTATTCTGTATTGGTTAGTGATTGCGCAGTGGATATGATGTTCGCCTAGGGATCAGATGATTTCGTGTTCAATCCCCGCTATGTAAGCATTAACAGATCTTCTATTACTACATCACATACTGGTAATAAAAACGAAATTGATTCGAACGTGATGGAATAAGCCTTTAGTTTTCGATGCGATCGAGCTATAGTTAATATGTTGTAACTATGTACATGTAGTATTAAATGATAGGTATCATATTGTATTTAATTTACTTGTCTTGCTAACAGCATTTAGACTGTTCTTAACATAGTATACACATGCAAACGAAGATTGACATGTATATTGGAGTCATTTGGTTTTTAAGAAAACCACTTGTTCAAATCGTACCACAATTCCCTTTTAAGTCACTTATTTAATGTTTCATTTTAGATGAAATATGTTTCAAACTTGATATTTATCTAAATATTCATAAATAATAAACAATCTTTTTTTAATACACACTAATCTGCACGATACGTTCATATAACTTGCGTCGTATTCAATGTTTTGTCTTCCAGGTATAAACTGTTAAAGTTATATGATAGCATATACTTCTAAAAGAGTATCAACTCAATTTTGATCGCAGGTCATTAACATAAGACGTAATAGTAGAACAGGCAAACACAACGCAATTCATCGCAAATAATTGATTCCAAAGACCAGGTCGTTACTTAAGTTATATTTTTTTTTACATTTACGAAATACGATAGTACAACATACATTAAGGCATGTTTTAAAATTGTTGTAAAGTGGTTTACGGTAATAATTAAGCCTTACATGTAAGTCATAAAGTGTTTTGATCATACAGAGTTTTGATCATCAATGCTGTGAACAGTTTTAAATCAAATCAAATGTCGTCTATAATTAGAGAGATTAAAATGAAACCGATGTTTCATAAGGAAAATTCGTTAATTTGTTGAAAGAAGAAAGAATGCAAGGCTTCCATTATACATTTTTTATCACCAATCTCTTTGTCAAAGACCAACTTGATCAAATTATCCGACTAACACCATTGGTGCAAATTAAATGCGAGAAGCGCGCGTTGTGTTCTATTTATCTAGTTTTGGATCCTCGAGGTTTCAATTAGTAATTGCTTGTAATCGCTTGTGATCGTGTTGATATTTGCAGATGAATAGCATTGATGTCTCCGAATGTGCATGCGTAGATTCTATCAATAGAAGCCGACATAAACCCATTTATGCCTAGCGTCTAGAAAAAAAAGGCCTCGGCATAAGGCGTATACCCAGATGCGGCATCTCATCAGGGTCTGCGCTGTTTGCTTAAAGGAATTTGTGTAAGAAATATTCTAAAAATAGAAATAAATATACCCGACATCCCAAATTTTGGAAATAAATTGATCCAATTTAGAAGGATGGGAGAGTCCACTAGGCATAAATGGGTTAATACAAATTGCTAGCGAAGATTAAGTTGATTTGGTTGTGCAAGATCTCCAGTATATTTTGATATTTTGTCGTTTTATTTGAGTGTATCTGATGTAAAACGATGATCAAACATACTTTCAAATGACTTCAAAATTATATAAACATAATAATCATATGAACTTGAATTAATATAACAACTTTAAGGTATGCCAACAGAATCTGTCGTGATATAACTATTTATGGAGAAAAAATAATAATTATGAGTGGTAGTTTGATTGTTGTTATTATTAATTTATTAGTATTTTATTATTATTATTATTATTATTTTATTATTATTGTTTATAATAATATTATTATTATTATTAATAATAATAATAATATTATTATTATTATTATTATTATTATTATTGTTATTACTACTACTACTATTAGTAGTAGTAGCTACTAGTAGTAGTAGTAGTAGCAGTAGTAGTAGTAGTATACACACTTTACGCAACAAAGGCGTCAATTCATCCCGAGATACTACTCAATACGCCCAAATATCCACAAATACATAGTGCAACAACATTAACATGGTTGAACGCACAAGCTTGTCTACCCGTACAAGTATGGATGCATTCACGCACAATAATTTACAACCAATACTTGACACTGCATCAAAATTAATAAACATACATACCTGCAATTTAAGACCAATCCAAATGTGCTTTTGGCAGAAGACGTGCAACACTTTTCCAATTTCATTCATAAACGCACCGCTTACACAAACCCAACTGCGATCTACACGCGCTCTTGATTTCGGCATGTAGGTCAGTCGACTGGGTAAATCCATTGTTCTAAAAATAACTTCATCACAGGTCACATACCACTGATTTTCTACTCAAATGAGAAAACTCGATTGAAATCTATCTATTCGGCTCTGTGCTGTTAACCCATCCAATTAACACACTTATCAAACGCAATTTAAGTACTAGTTTTGTCGTTTGATTTAATATTTTTTTTAATTACAAGCCTACAATAAATTATTAACCCATTTATGTCTAGCGTCTAGAAAAAATGGCCTTGGCAAACAGCGTAGACCCAGATGAGACGCCGCATGATTGCGTAAAGGAACACTGTAAGAAATATTCTAAATTAAGAAATAAACATACTAGACATCCCTTATTTTGGAAAGAATTGATCCAATTTAGAAGGATGGGAGAGTCCACTTGGCATAAATGGGTTAAAAATGCGTTTCACATTTCGACTACATTCTCGCTCAGTCCGCTCAGGCTAATCAGGGACCACACTTTCCGCTTTCATGATATTTTTCGTTAAAAGAAAGTCTCTTCTTAGCAAAAATTCAGTTTAGGCGGAAAGTGTCGTCCCTGATTGGCCTGTGCGGATTGCACATGCTAATCTGGGACGACACTTTACGCACCTGCATTAAACCCCCCTATTCAAAGAGTGATGCTCATATGTATATTTTTTTTATGACCATCATCTTCTAAATCAAAATTATGTCTTTGTTCGTTTTACTAAACCTTGTCATATACCGTACAATTTTTATATTTGCCTTTCTACCGTCTTATGCTTTTGGAAGCTTCACAAATATAATTTTGATCATTTTACAGAATACATGATAATACTAATATCTGCTGTAATACTTTATTTGTAATTTTACTTTTTCNAGCTTCACAAATATAATTTGATCATTTTACAGTATACATGATAATACATGTACTTATATCTGCTGTAATAATGTATTTGTAATATTACTGTTTCGGGGGGTATATATTCTTAAGATAAATTTTCTTAAATAATAACGGTTAAATACCCTAAAGGGACTTGTTCACAGAAAAAAAAAGATAAAAAAGTTTACCCCACCAGGACTCGTACCACTGACCCATGGAGTAAAACCCAAGCGCCGAAACCACTCAGCCATCCGTCTTAACGTAACTATGTGTGTGTGTAATTCAGAGTTTATGTTTGGGTCGTTGTTGAGCTTTTCCATACATTATGTGTGGACCTGACTATCCGTCTTCACATGGGTTGCCATTTATTTTACACTTTGTATAACCAACAACGTGTTGTTACAAAATGTAACGATAACACAAGAAAGCGATTTTGTTTAATCGTTTCGCGTTTGAGACGCGTTATAATTTTATCAATTTTTACGATGAATTTTCGTAAACAAAAGTGTATTATTAGTATAAGTCTGCGGCATTAGTTTTATTTCGCACACTGATGTACATTGTTCATTTATTTCTTGAATCTGTGATAAAAAGTTGAAAAAATCTCATTTTGTTAAACTGTGAACAAGTCCCTTTAATATAATAACCGCGGGCAACTTCTCTATATGAAATGAATGCTCTTGCTATTCTTCAGGATATAAAAAAAAGTGCGAAAGGACGTGAAACTCAAATGGTTGCGTCGTAATTTTAAGATCGAAATAAGCGACTTTAGTGAGACTATAAGAACGACCAGAAATGTTATTATATAAGCATAATTATTCAGAGCGAATCTTGGACAATTCGTGTAAACTGTAGAAGCACTAATATGGGCCATGGTCTTTAATAAATAAGGGAATTTGAATATTCATACAACAAATATCAGTACAAAATTAAGAACTCTTTTAAACGTTCAATAATATGTCAGCGTATACCAAACTTGAAAGGCACATACANACGTAATAACCTAGCTGGACGAGTGTCCTCACGTAATAACCTAGCTCAACGAGTGTGCTCACGAAATAGCCTAGCTGGACGAGTGTCCTCGCGTAATAACCTAGATTGACGAGTGTGCTCACGTTCGCCTGTTTGATCGCTGACAGTTCACACGTCTGTACTATCCGCTATAATAAAGAGAACAGCGTGCCCGACGCAATACCGTAGTGATTGTATGCATTAGGTAGTAACACCAATATTTCTTATTGTTCATCACCAATGTTGAACTCTATGCAAAACAATTTGTGTCTATATACGGAAGTGACACCTACTCGCTGTGCTGTTGGACCTGAAAAGTAAGTGGTCTAGTATAGAAATTGTCCAGCTATCAAACGAACATAAAATGTAGCTATTACTAAACTTCCAATCATATGTCTCAAGCCATTGTTATATTTCTATACTAAAATCACCGCGACATATGTACCACGATGATACACCACATAGGGGCATAAACTACAAATAATAGGAAAACTTGCGAAACATCTTCAACCAACCAAATCGTCTTTTATAATTTTCTAGACTGAATTACGATATGCTAACCTTCTGTTAACATATATATATATACCTTTCAAAACCGATATTTATGATAATTTAATTACAAAAAGATAAGTTATGAAACATTAGGACGAATTGTTACTATAATACGTATATCTTGTGTATCAATTTATGGACTGATAAATAATACTATTTACATTTTGATTCGCGTGTTTTCATATAATTGGCGTGAAGTGTATTTCCCTTTCACCAACCATAGAAGCAATGTTCAAAACTACATCATCACATTGAAACAGGGCTTAGTGCATGTTCAGTCATGGACAACAATTTCCGCTTCTATTGTATAGAATTGTTCGTTTAAAGGGTGTGTCTTCTAAAACAAAAACAAGCGTATGTGGAAAGTGTTGTCCCTGATTAGCCAGAACGAGCATGCATTGAGCCCAAATTTCCCAGAACAGGACTTAACTGTTTGGTAATTGTTTTTCTTTAACTTTGAAAAGGATGCATATTACCATAACAATACGAAACAAGCGCTCTGTGTCAACAATTCCCACCGTCAACATCGTTATTATTAGAGTATGTTATCATGTAATTTGATACTAAGCTACAAAGTAGCAACACCGCACATTATGCAAATTGAACGGATAAACTATTATGATAATGACAAGGATGAGCGCCGCAATCTATATGAATTTAACGTTGTACGGTCATTATTGTTACCTAGTAATGACAAAGTGATCGTTTGGGAACGATACAATTAAGGAGGACAACAAAAGACGACTACGAAGTCGACGGGAAGGAGACAACCACAATAAGCATTTTTAACTTAAAAGAATGTAAAATAATGATCGTTGTGGAGCCTATATTTTGTCATTTTGTTATTGACCGTTTTGTTTGTACATGTTGTACAGTAAAGACGTGTGAATAAATCTTATTGATATTCTATGAATATGTTAAAGGTTACTTTAATGAGTTTNAACGTGCATGCAACTCTCAAAACATTTGAATTTCCTCAAAAACGTTAGTAAACTAAAAATGTAACATGTTGTAACATTAATGAACATATTGATCTTTTATTTCGAATAGTAATTACGTTTTTTTTTATAATTCACCGTTTTTCTGCGAATTTCTTTCTTCGAAATACGAAGTGCTATACCATTTATCACCTAAACAATGTTCCGTGTCTGAAAGCCAAATGAACAGAACATCAATGCAAAAAAGCTGAAGAATTCGCATCTCGCGCGTGGCTTTTGTTGTTCTCGGTCATTGAAGTGTCATCCGTCATGAAAGTATCCGCATATCCGGCGTGGTATAAGTACCTCTCATTGTTTCAATGACACGCATTACCATATTGTCGCATTGTCTGATCAATATGGGCCACACAAAAGGATACAAATGTCGTGTTGTGAGAAAACTGGGCATAATGCTTGTGCGTAAATTGTCATCCCCGATTAGCCTGTGCAGTCCGCACAGGCTAATATTGGACGACAATTCAGGCTTTTATTGAATTTTTCGTTTAAATGATGTCTCTTCTTAGCGAAAATCCAGTTTAGGCGGAAAGGGTCGTCCATGATTAGCCTGTGCGAACTGCACAGGCTAATCTGGGATAACACTTTAAGCACATACATTATGCCCAGTTTTCTCAGAACGCGACACACATTACCCGATTTTTACGCAGTCACTCGTTCGTCACTTGAGCTGCGCATCCTCCAAGCCATTGTTCCGTTCTGTAGGATACGAGCACGTGCCAAAGCATCGAGTTTTCTTTTTAGCAATCAATAACAAACGTTCTGTATCTATGATGAAGATGACATTTAACATGTTTTCACAATTTATCGATTTGAAAAAGAGGTTGTTCTGCTTCCAAGCTATGACCCCTCCTTAACATAAGTTTGAATTGATAAATGGAAATCTATCAAAGTTAATATATTTATATCACATTCAATCGATTTTTGGTCTTTGGCATGTGCACACATGTTTTTATGCAGCAAGTTTTATTTAAATCTTAAAACTGTTTAATCTAAAGTCGGTCATTTATTTGTTATGATTTACTCAACAAAACAAGTTTGTGAAAGTCAAAAGCCCTGCTTAATTCCGGTTTTAAATCAACCCAGCCAGAATGTATTGTAATGAATGTAACTAAAATGGACGAGTGCTTAAGTGTCGCATCTTATTTAATATTCCTTTTCAGATAGAACATAATACAACATGAAGACACTCGAAACTTGAGGATGTATCTCGTTGAATAGCTCACATGGGTGTATGCTATATCCGTCCGTGTTTGAAAGTAAACAAAATTTAACATCATAAGAAGAAAACTTCATGGCAACGTTTGTTAATGTGCATATACTTATAAGATATTATGCGATTGAATAGTGTGGAAAATAATACGACTGTGAAATTGTGTATTATTTTCTTTTATAGGGAACGTCACTTCAGTGGTTGCTGGATCTAACGATGCGGTTTGGATGTGTTATACAGTGGTGTTTGATGTTAAGTATGATCATCATAAACAACACGGATGGAACAGGTTAGTATATAACTGAGTACATTTACAAGTGTTTAAATGTGTGTAGGTGTTTAGGTGTAAGTGTTCAGGCGTTTAAATTGATCAATGGATAATTTAAATGGTTATTGAATTAATGTTCTGTTTACCTCCGTTTACTTTAAAATCAATGTTTTGCAGTTTATTAATTATTTACAGATCCGTGTGTTGTGATTTATCATGGGTTAAGTGATAGGTTCAACATAATTGAAGACTGGTTTAACCCATTTATGCCCAGCGTCTAGAAAAAGGCCTTGGCAAACAGCGTAGACCCAGATGAGACGCCGCATGATGCGGCGTCTCATCAGGGTCTGCGCTGTTTGCTTAAAGGAATTTCTGTAAGAAAAATTCTAAATATAGAAATAAATATACTAGACATCCCTAACTTTGGAAATAAATTGATCCAATTTAGAAGGATGGAAGAGTCCACTAGGCATAAATGGGTTAAGGCTCGAATGATTATTATATTTGACCGTTCTAAGGCGACCAACAAGGCTTACGCAGTGTTTGGTACACATGTGCATTTGGTGTTCGTCATCATTCGTATTTTTTTAACAATTAGCATAGTATTCGTAAACCGCAAGGTAACTGTTTCGACTGTCTGTTGAGTTGAAACGGAAACATTTAATTTGTCAAAATGACCTTTATCACGGATACATTTACAATGAAGTATCGCGTTGTGAACACACTTGACTATTGATATGATAATGTGTGACACATTTTTCATATGTTTTCGACAATAAGGTAATGATAGTTTTAAGATAGTGTAAAAGTGTGCTTGAGGTTTTTAAGGTAGAACATAGGAAATCACATTTAAATGAATCTGGAATATTTCCGAAATCTGCGATTGTCCACTTGTGAGTTTAGAGCGCTAATAATGTGCTTCAAACAAGCAATCATTTGTCAAATGCTTGAAATTGATACTTCGAATGCGGTGAGCTCTATTTATATTCGTTGTGTTTGTTATTTGTATAAAGTCTTTGATGCTCTGTGGTATGTTGGCAATTGGTTATTTGTCAGACATAAATGGACTTGTTCACAGGTAAAGTACAAATATCAATTATCTTAATGCAATTTCACGAAGAAGCCGCACTTATTGTTTGACAGCGCCAGATTGAATAGCTTGTTTGCGTTTGTTCATTTGAAGCTGTATAAAAATAAAATATTCTACATTGTTAAAAACAACTTGAAAATCTCATTATAATTTAAAAACAATAAATTCACTTATAAACGATTTTCAAATTATGAATAGTATTTATAAAAGATGGCTTGCATGTTTGCACCAGATTACGTCATAATTTAAAAATGTTTGCAATAGTTCAACATTAAAACCAAATTATGTTTTAAAAATTATTATTTTAATAAAAATTATATATTCTTAAACAGGTTTTAAACAAGTAATTAGCGTAAGTTCAGCTGTAAAGTAAAATAACACATTCACCTGCACGAACACCATTGTAAATTAAAGGGCAATGTCATCAACCGAGAAAAAGCATTTAGATTTTTGCATACAAGGAGCAAATCAACTCAGTAACAGTGACTTAATTTTACTTTGTTAATATAAAATTCACTACAATGTAAGAACAAGGCATGTCATCATAGGAAGACATATGCCCCCTTTTTCCACATTTTCCTGAACCTAAGCGCAAAGTGTGTTTCCACATTTTTCGAAACCTAAACGCAAAGTGTGACGGAATTTCAGACGGACGGACAGACGAACAGTGCGATCACTATATGCCCACCTTCGTGGGCATAACAACTCATCTTAACCTTTGTTGATTTTTCAGAAGTACCTAAATCTGATAAAACTTACACGTTCTCATTAATGAACGGCTCTTCACACGATGCGCAAGAGGGCATCCTTCATATCCAGGATCCGACCAATCTCACCAATTGGCTACCCGTGTGCTACACGGATCTTGACTTCAGAAAGTTCAGAAAGTGCCTAGAAAATGAAAAAGCCAAGTAAACAATAAAACAGCTTATACTTTTGAATCGATGATTGAATTTATAATTACGCATGCTTTTATATTTTAGTTGTCAGTAACAGACATGGTTACATACTCAATGTAGCGAGGATTTCATGTGTTTTAGTAGAATTAATGTTCGGACTGTATTTAATTTACTCGCAACATTGGTTAAATAAAGCACAACAATTTAATAATGTTCTTGTTCTGTATTGAACCTTTTTTCAAATAGTAATTTATTTTAATTTTTGAACGAGTTTATAAATATTATGCAAATAAAACAGTCTTCACTTGTGCACATATTTTTTTGTTCTTACCGTAGTGATGGTCAAAATTCAACTGTCCCTAAAATCCCTTAAAACCGAGAATTGCTAAAGAATATGGTGTCTGTATTATTTCAAGGAGATACAGCTTTTTCCCTGATTAACATAAAGAGAGAGAGAGATTGGTAATGTAAACATATAACCACTCGAAAAAAATAATAGAGCCAATTAACCAACATTTATCAACACCATCATGAGTCTGGTAAATTTACCTTATACAGTCACACATTGTAACAGGAAAGGAAAACTGCAAGTGTCTTCATTTTATAAGATTTATTTGTTGTTTTATATGAATTCAACTGGATTTAATATCAACATTTACTATTTTAATAGATTAAACCTTCCAATTGCGATAAAAGAGATAACTTCGTATCTAAATGCAACATTATTGATGTTTAAAGCAAATATGACCACGATTATGTATTGTGATATCTTAACTAAATTATAGTTGTATGTATGCATGCATAGATTGATTTTTCAACATTGTAAACTCATTTTAACTTGTTGTAAATGTACATTTTAGGTCATCATTTGGGATATCCTTTTTCCCTAACGAAGTGCTTCATTTTCCTACCATATTCGTCGCAAATCGCCTCGTCAGCCTCATTTCAAACATGTGCACCAACCGCTTACATACTGAACCAGTTTTGTATGACCTCTGCACGGAGACCAGACGGAACGGTTGTTGCAACCCGCTAGCAATGTGTTTGAAATCGTCGCAACACTTCTCGGGCGAGTTCTGTAAATGTTGTGTTGGCTTTTGTATTGTCTAAAACTTAAAATACATTTTCGAAGAGGAGGGCTCCTATATAAGCTTTGCTCAGGGTGGCTGGTCAATATAATATCCTCCTTAAAATATGTTGACGATTTGTGTTTTGGCAGATTCAGATTTATTCTGAATGCGGATAATTTTAGATAGCATAAACTCCGGAAAACGTATTGTGTTAATATAGGCATTTGACAGAGGTGTAGAATCTGAATTGAAGTAGTGAAATGTAGAGTGCAAAACATATTTCATCAAGGACCAAGACAAGTCATTGAGTTTAGGGAAGGAAGTTAATTCAATTGAATTTTCAAATATTAAGATATTAATACTGACCCACCTAGTTCGAAGATAGTTTTATTTAATTGTATTAGTGAATGAACATGTGTACGGTCATAAAAAATAAAAAATAATTTGCATTCGCAGCGCTTTCACAGGGATTTTAATGTTAGGTCACAAAAGATGGATTCGGCGTTTACGTACACAAATCAAAATATGTTATTTTAACAGCAAAAAGGTCCATTTGAATGTACCATACACACGGTATAACTCTATAATCCAGATTTGGGACCAGCCCAATGCAGTAAAAACTGGACAGGAGCTCAGTCTAAGAATCCAGGAGAACAACACTGCGCAATACATCAGCAGACATTAAGCATGTCCAGAATAAGTCGTGAGAACACCACAAAGTTTGAAGGAAGAGCCTGGACCGCCTCTGCGTTTCAAAGTATGTGGGGGAAAAAGCATGTGGCACTTATTTTTACGAGCCAAGTTTACTAGTGAAGTTTCTTGTAAATAATACTGCAATAGACTAGTGTGCGTGTGTTGATTTGTAGGCACTGTGTCAGAGTTGTTGAAAGATATTATGAGAAGGCTATCATGGCTGTCATTCGGTCGCCTGAACCAAACCTCTAGGCCGTATGGTTTCAGAGGGGATATTTTTTTTCATTAACTTTTCTATTAGTCTATGTATACCACGTAATTTCCTGGGAGTAAGCCATTTTTGGTCACAGGAACATTATGTGAACATAATTTGTTTACGCACAATACCAAAGACGAATTTTCTTATGAAGCTTTTTAGTTAAGGAAAACATATTAGAACTTTCAGTATATACATATTAGGGTAACAAGGTGCCTCCAGGGCGGGAATAATTGCGACCCAAGGGGCTAGTTTGAAGAAACTTGATAGAGGACTATTGTGCAACGTTATATAACAAATACTAAACCTCTGTGTATTGCGGTATCTCGGAGGAAGATTTGTTGGTAGTTTTCACTTTATAAATGTAAGGAAAACATTCTACTCCAGGGAGGGGTTAATTTTAATAACAAGGGGCATGATTTGAACACATTTGGTAGACAAACATCATACGATGTTACATAGCAAATACCAAAAGCTTGGGCATTGTATTGCGGTTTAAGAGCAGAATATTTTTAACATTTTCACTAAATCAATATAAGGAAAACAAGTAATCCACAGGGCAGGGTCACTTTTTAGCTCAAACGAATAATTTAAACCAACTTGGTTAATGACTACCACATGATTTTTAATGACCAAAGCCAAACCTCAAGTTTTATTATATTCATATAAGGGAAACATGTTTCCGCCAGGGATTGGCCAATGTCGACCTCATCGGCAAGATTAGAAAACAATTAGTACGGACCATCATATGTAACATGACATATATCAAACTACTTGGCCTTGCGTTTTAAGAGGAGAAGATATAGAAGTTTTCACCATTTTACTTCCGATGTTCCATGTCAAATACCAAACCTCCAGACCTTAACGGTTAAGAGGAGATGCTTTTTTAAGTTTTCACTGAATAAATTTGCAAAAAGCTAACCAACAGGTCGGGTATTATTTGGACAAATTGGTAAAGGACCACCAGTCGATTTTACATTCCAAATATCACTCCTCTGGCTTGACATTGTCATTTAAGAAAAACTTTGCTTCACAAGTCTATATATAACTTGAGACCGATGCGGCATAGCCTGTTTCGACCATAGGTGAATGATTTGACAAATAGCTGAAGAGGTCCACCTGAAGATGTTTCATACTACTACTACTATTTATAA
Organism: Dreissena rostriformis; assembly: GCA_007657795.1. Classification (NCBI taxonomy): domain Eukaryota; kingdom Metazoa; phylum Mollusca; class Bivalvia; order Myida; family Dreissenidae; genus Dreissena; species Dreissena rostriformis. The sequence goes on along the minus strand of VMBQ01006724.1, from coordinate 20,940 downwards.
TAATGTATTTGATGGAAATAAAGTTATGTATCATTTGTTCTCAGAAATTTGTGGCGGGGACAATGAGACGATCATCGAGAATATAGAATCTGGCTTAAACCTGTGTCTTCAAGACTGGAATACCCGACGTGATCAGCCGAATAACTACGTCATTATTGACGTAAGTGTATATACTGATTTATCAACTATTGTGGTTGCGTGTGAATATTTTGTTGAACAAATAATCTGTCTTTAGGACTTATTCTATAACAGCTGATCTTAATATATCGACATAGTTAATTATTGACATAGAAGATTTCGAAATGCATAAACATTAATATATACAAACGCAGATGTAGAATAAAATCTATTGAAAAAAACACATATGTCCTTAAAAACGTGCATAGTTCGTGTTTTTTTCCAGAAAGTTTTCACAATATCAAAGTGTACTACTGTTTGTTTAAAATCATTTACAAGCTCATGACACTGCACTTGGGCCGTGAAGCTATGTCTCTGATTGGCTCGATACCTTCAGCAGGTCTTACCAAATAAATTACGACAAATATAAGTTTAAGCTGACAACAAATGAACAATTGTGGAAAATGTGTTTCCAAAATAAAGGGAATGCGAACGTTTGAAAAGATATGAACGTAATTAGTCAACATTGAATTTGGTGTTAGGAACTAAACTTCTTAAAAAAATACATCGTAATTTGTTTTTGTCGTTCGATGTTTTATTAGACGGAGTCGAGAAATGCAACTGCAGATTTATTACGGTCTATTCTAATACTTTATCAATTACAGCAAAATCTGAACTGCTCGTGGGGCTCTAACCTAACTTGTCCACATGATCAAGGAATAACATTCACACTACTTGAATCCGAGGAGTTAAACGATACCAAAGATCTATATTGTATCGCAACAGGCATGACGGAAGGATGGAACTTCACTGTAGAAAAGTGCACTACCCTTTTACCTCCCTTTTGCGGTAATTAGAACTATTCTCAAAACACGAAACCTACAAATAAAATGTATGTAAATACATTCTTCATGTTTAAAAAAAGTCTCGTATTCAATGGAATTAATATTGTAATAGATTTAAATTTGTTTGTTTTTTCTCTGTAGTTCTCAATCATAAGAGACTTAATCTAAGCATTTCTAACAACGTGCTATAACTAATAAGCAAATATAAAAACAAAGTATTCACTAGTGTTCTATTGCTTATGCCACCTTGAATGTCCTTTTCTTAAGACTTAAATACTTGTTCACTAAGTTTATTAGGACTTGATCGAATATTGAACATGTTTATCCTTTTAGGAAAGTCCGTTCAACCAACGACAAAGCATTTCAAAGACATTTTTCCACCACAGCCGCTTACTAAAAGCAGTGTCACATGTATGTACTTTTGTCTACTGGTAGAGTATAAGCACTGTCACATGTATGTACGTTCGTCTACTGGTAGAGTATTAGCACTGGTACATGTTTGTACGTTCGCCTACTGGTAGAGTATAAGCACTGACACATGTATGTACTTTTGTCTACTGGTAGAGTATAAGCACTGTCGCATGTATGTACTTTTGTCTACTGGTAGAGTATAAGCACTGTCACATGTATGTACGTACGTCTACTGGTAGAGTATAAGCACTGTCACATGTATGTACGTTCGTCTACTGGAAGAGTATAAGCAATGTCAAATGTATATACGGTCGTCTACTGGTAGAGTATAAGCACTGTCACATGTATGTACGTTCTTCATCTGGTAGAGTATAAGCACTGTCACATGTATGTTCGTTCGTCTACTGGAAGAGTATAAGCCCTGTCACATGTATGTACGTTCGTCTACTGGTAGTGGTGGAGTATAAGAACTGTCACATGTATGTACGTTCGTCTACTGGTAGAGTAAAAGCACTGTCACATGTAAGTAACTTCGTCAACTGGTAGAGTATAAGCACTGTCACACGTATGTACGTTCGTCTACTGGTACAGTATAAGCACTGTCACATGTACTTTCGTCCGTCTACTGGTAGAGTATAAGCGCTGTCACATTCATGCACGTTTGTCTACTGGTAGTGGTAGAGTATAAGTACTGTCACATGTATGTATGTTCGTCTACTGGTAGAGTATAAGCAATGCCAAATGTATATACGTTCGTCTACTGGTAGAGTATAAGCACTGTCACATGTATGTACTTTCGTCTACTGGAAGAGTATAAGCACTGTCAAATGTATGTACGTTCGTCTACTGGTAGTGGTAGAGTATAAGAACTGTCACATGTATGAACGTTCGTCTACTGGTAGAGTATAAGCACTGTCACATGTATGAACGATCGTCTACTTGTAGAGTATAAGCACGTTCACATGTTTGTACGATCGTCTACTGGTAGTGGTAGAGTATAAGCACTGTCACATGTATATGCGTTCGTCTACTGGTAGAGTATAAGAACGGTCACATGTATATTAGTTCGTCTACTGGTAGAGTATAAGCACTGTCACATGTATGTACGATCGTCTACTTGTAGAGAATAAGCACTGTCACATGCATGTACGTTCGTCTACTGGTAGTGGTAGAGTATAAGCACTGTCACATGTATGTACGTTCGTCAACTGGTAGAGTATAAGCACTGTCACATGTATGTACGTTCGTCTACTGGTAGAATATTAGCACTGTCACATGTACTTTCGTCCGTCTTCTGGTAGAGTATAAGCACTGTCACATGTATGTACGTTTGTCTACTGGTAGTGGTAGAGTATAAGTACTGTCACATGTATCTACGTTCGTCTACTGGTTGAGTATAAGCACCTCAACATGTATGTATATTTGTCTACTGGTAGAGTATAAGCACTATTACATGTATGTACTTCTGTCTACTGGAAGAGTATAAGCACTGTCACATGCGTGTACTTTTGTCTACTGGTAGAGTATAAGCACTGTCACATGTATGTACGTTCGTCTACTGGTACAATATTAGCACTGTCACATGTAATTTCGTCCGTCTACTGGTAGAGTATAAGCACTCTCACATGTATGTACGTTTGTCTACTGGTAGTGGTAGAGTATAAGTACTGTCACATGTATGTACGTTCGTCTACTGGTAGAGTATAAGCACCTCCACATGTATGTATATTCGTCTACTGGTAGAGTATAAGCACTATTACATGTATGTACTTCTGTCTACTGGAAGAGTATAAGCACTGTCACATGTGTGTACTTTTGTCTACTGGTGGAGTTAAGCAATGTCACATGTATGTACGTTCGTCTACTGGTAGAGTATAAGCAGTGTCACATGTATGTACTTCTGTCTACTGGTAGAGTATAAGCACTGGCACATGTGTGTAATTTTGTCTACTGGTAGAGTATAAGCACTGTCACATGTATGTACGTTCTTCTACTGGTAGAGTATAAGCACTGTCACATTTATGTACGCTCGTATACTGGTAGAGTATACGAACTGTCACATGTATGTACGTTCGTCTACTGGTAGAGTATTAGCACTTTCACATGTATGTACATTCGTCTACTGGTAGAGTATAAGCACTGTCACATGTATGTACATTCGTCTACTGGTAGAGTATTAGCACTGTCACATGTATGTACGTTCGTCTACTGGTAGAGTATAAGCAGTGTCGCGTGTATGTACGTCCGTCTTCTGGTAGAGTATAAGAACTGTCACATGTATGTACGTTCGTCTACTNAGTGTTCCTTATAGCAATAGCCAAAATTTCAACGCTAGATGGGGTCTGGAAACATAAGATTTAACAAGATACAAAATGCTCCTTTTTGTGAGACAATATATTCAACACATGTTCATGTACCAAATTAAGTGTTCGTGTGTGGTATGAATTGATATCGTTGCGCGAAATTAAAATGGAATATATTGTGCCACAAAAAATAAAACGAGCATTTTGTATCTCGTTAAATCTATGTTACCAGAGCACATCTACCGTTGAAATTCCGGCTATTGCTATAAGGAACACTGATTTTTTATATGTTAACTTTATTTTACGAAATATTTTAACAAATATTTGTGTGTTCATGGGGCTTTAAACGCTCGATTACAAAATTTAAAATGATAATTGAAGTGAACACACAGAAAACAGGTCTTACATCAATTTGTTTTTGAATGTGGTTTTCACATATAGCTTGACAGATTTAATCTTGTCACTCAGACATGTTGTATTGGTTTCCCTTCAATTATAAAAATTACAAACTGTAAGCTGTCCCATTGTGAGCAACTGTTAACTTTTTTCAGCCAAACCAATTTTTTGGGGAAAATACTAACAAGATCTTTATTTCAATGAAAAACACTCTTATACACACTGGATGCATTATAAAATTTACGGTAGTGGTTCTAGACATACATGTTACACTTCATTTTTTTTTAATACAAGCAGCATAAAATCAGTATGTCTCACTACCACTACATTGAAGACATACAATATAATTTGGCTAGTATTAAAATGAATATAGTACTCAATAAATCAGTAATGGGGCGCATATTGTTTTATTTATATGAGCCTCGCTTTGTGAAATGGGGGTTTAATGCAGGTTCGTAAAGTGTCATTCCAGTCCGCACAGGTTAATGAGGGACTACACTTTCCACCTAATCTGGATTTTCGTCTAGAACAGTCTTCCTTTCAACGAAAAATACAATTAAAGCGGAAAGTGTCGTCCAACACTTTATGCCCATGCATTAAACCCCCTTTTGTCAGAGCGTGTCTCATATATATTTACCAGGCCCAGTTACTTAACACAATGTGCAGAGCGCATATAAAGTACACAGTCACCAGTGAGAGCGGGAGGCAGATAAGTGCAATCTTTCCAGAAATGAAAGTGCGCTATGAAGGACTACATGCAGGCCAGCCTATTATAACAGTTCCCTAAGGCACACCCATTAAGACGCCTTCCAAACTGGCCAAGAAAATAAAAAAACATGGCGGGAAAAAAGGAGAAAGCAATAGCTTTCACACAGAGAGCAGTTAATAAGTGTGCTGTTTGTGGGATCATTTTTAACTCTTTCAGTGCTGGAACGGAATTTTGAAGGCCTTTGTAAACAGTTTGGATCCAGATGAGACGCCACAGAACGTGGCGTCTTATCAGGATCCAAACTGTTTGCTATTCTGATAGTGTTCTTTGAAAAAAAGTGAAGAAAATGATGCTTTTAGAATTTCAGCAGACGACATTTTAGCAGACGACACATTTCCCAGCATGCAAAGGGTTAATGGTGGTGTGGATCAAGTATCAGTTTGATAATATTCATGTATTCAGGCCTAGATAAGACATAATGCATTGAAAGTCGGTCATGTCAGCAATGTTTTGTTCAATTATCTATTATTTTATTTGAAGAAAGTATTACATTCACATGAAATNAATTGCCTTTCATACGTAAATGCTTCGAACGTAAAAAGGTATGGGTTTCCAATAGGATGCATTGTAATATGATATATAAATAAAAACAACTTCATTGGTTTAGACAGTGGTCTGCGAACAATATGTATTGTATTCTTTAATAACAAGTTTTCCTAACACCGTTTCTTGACGATTCTCGTAATAATATTTGTGTATATACAAACAACGCACGTCTCGGTCACAATGCCTTAATACCATTGAATATCAGTAAATATTGTCAACGCATTTTAACTAGTTTTAAATGTATATTATAGTAAATCAACAGGGATATACGTTTTCCCTAACGAGAAGCTTCATTTTCCCAATACAATCGTCGCGAATAACCTTGTCAACCTCACTGCGAACATGTGCTCACAGAATGCATCAGTTTCCTATGACCTCTGCACAGAGACCGCACAGAGCGGTTGTTGCAACCCGCTAGCAATCTGTTTACAATCGTCGAAACGCATCTCGGGTGAGTACTGGCACTCTAATTATTGCTTTGTATTTTTTATTAAACTAGAAATACACATTAGAAGATGATGGCGCATATATAGGCTTTGAAAAGGGAGGCTAGTCATTATTATTTGCCGCCTTTGAGTCTTTTGACGATTTTTGTATTGAAAGATTCAGATTTAATCTGAATGCGAATTATTTCAACTATCATGGATGCCACCGAATCTGGAAAACGTTTTAAGACCCTTTGACAGAGGGCAAAAATAGATCTGAATTAGGGTAGTGTAATGTAGAATGCAATACATATTGCAACAAGGACAAAACAAATCAATGTGTTAAAGAAGACAGTAAATTAAATTGAAGTTTAGAATCTGACTCATCAGTCCAAGCATTTCCAATCTTTGTCTAGTTCGTAGATGTTTATATCTACTTTCATAAGTAAATTAACCTTTGTACGGTCATGAAAAAAGAAGAAACAGTTTGTATTCGCAACTTGTCACAAGTATTGATTTAGCGTTAATGTGAACAAATCAAAATAAGTTATTTTAATAGCAAACAGGCTTTTTGAATGTACCATACACACAGTATAACTCTTTGATTCAGATTGTGGACCAGCCGAATGCAGTAGAAATTGGACAGGAGCTCAGTCTAAGAATCCAGGAGAACAACACTGCGCAGCACATCAGCAGACGTTAAGCATGTCCAGAATTAGTCGTGAAAACACCAGAAAGTTTGAAGGAAGAGCCTGGACCGCCTCTGCGTTTCAAAGTATGTGTGGGGAAAAAGCATTTGGCACTTATTTTTACGACCCAGGTTTACCAGTGATGTTTTTTGTAAATAATATTGCAATAGACTAGTGTGCGTGTGTTGATTTGCAGGCACTGTGTCAGAGTTTTTGTAAGATAAAATGAGAAGGCTATCATGGCCGTCATTCGGTCACCTGAACCAAACCTCTAGGCCTTGTGGTTTCAGAGGGAATGTTTTTTTACATTAACGTGTCTATGAGTCTATGTATACCACGTAACTTCCTGGGAGTAAGCCATTTTTGGTCCCATGAACATTATGTGAACATAATTTGTTTACGCACAATACCAAAGACAAAATTTCTGTTGAAGCTTTTTAGTTACGGAAAACATTATTAGAACTTTCAGTATATACATATAAGGGTAACAAGGTGCCTCCAGGGCGGGAATAATTGCGCCCCAAGCGGCTAGTTTGAAGAAAGGACTATTGTGCAACGTTGTATAACAAATACTTAACCTCTGTATTGCGGTATCAAGGAGGAGATTTGTTTGTAGTTTTTACTTTATAAATGTAAGGGAAACATTCTAATCCAGGGAGGGGTCAATTTTAATCACAGGGGCATGATATGAACAAATTCGGTAGACGAACATCATACGATGTTACATAGCACATACCAAAAGCTTGGGCATTGTATTGCGGTTTAAGAGTAGAATATTTTTAACATTTTCACTAAATCAATATAAGGAAAACAAGTTATCTCCAGGGCAGGGCCACTTTTGAACTCAAACGAATAATTTAAACCAACTTGGTAAATGACTACCATATGATTTTAAATGACCAAAGACAAATCTCAAGTTTTATTATATACATATAAGGGAAACATGTTTCCGCCAGGGATTGGCCAATGTCGACCTCATCGGCAAGATAAAAAACACAATTAGTACGGACCATCATATGTTACATGACATATATCAAACTACTTGGCCTTGCGATTAAAGAGGAGAAGATATAAAAGTTTTCACTATTTCACTTCCGATGTTACATGTCAAATACCAAACCTCCATACTTTAACGGTTAAGAGGAGATGCTTTTTTTAAAGTTTTCACTGAATAAATTTGCAAAAAGCTAACCAACAGGTCGGGTATGATTTGGACAAATTGGTAGAGGACCACCAGTCGATGTTAAATTCCAAATATCACTCCTCTGGCTGGACATTGTCATTTAAGAATAAATTTGCTTCAAAAGTCTATATATAATTTGAGACCCATGCGGCACAGCCTGTTTCGACCATAGGGGCATGATTTGACAAATAGCTGAAGAGGTCCACCTGAAGATGTTTCATACTTATACTACTATTAATAATAATGTATTTGATGGAAATAAAGTTATGTATCATTTGTTCTCAGAAATTTGTGAATTTTGTCAATGAGAAGATCATCGAGAATATAGAATCGTGCTTAAACCGGTGTCTTCGAGACTGGAGCACCAGACATGATCATCGTACTAACTACGTCATTATTGGTGTAAGTGTACATACTGATTTATAAACTATTGAGTGTGCATGTGAATATTTTGTTGAACAAATAATCAGTTAACTATTGACATAGAAGATTTCGAAATGCAGGATAAGAATGTACAATAAAATCTATTGAAAAAAAACACATATGCCCTTAAAAACGGGCATAGTTCGCGTTTTTTCCAGAAAGTTTTTACAATATCAAAGTGTACTACTGTTTGTTTAAAATCATTTACAAGCTCATGACACTGCACTTGGGCCGTGAAGCTATGTCTCTGGTTGGCTCCATACCTTCAGCAGGTCTTACCAAATAAATTTCGACAAATATAAGTTTAAGCTGACAACAAATAAGCAATTGTAGACAATATGTTTCCAAAATAAAGGGCTTGCGAACGTTTGAAAAGATATGAACGTAATTAGTCAACATTGAATTTGGTGCTTAGTAACTAAACTTCTTAAAACAATACATCGTAAATTGAGTTTGTCATACGATGTTTTATTAGACGGAGTCGACAAAATTAAATGCAACTGCAGATTTATTACGGTTTGTTCTAATTCTTAATCAATTACAGCAAAATCTGAACTGCTCGTGGAGCTCTAACCTAACTTGTCTACATGATCAAGGAATAACATTCACACTACTTGAACCCGAAGAGTTTAACGATACCAAAGATCTATATTGTATCGCAACAGGCATGACGGAAGGATGGAACTTCACTGTAGAAAAGTGTACTACCCTTTTACCTCCCTTTTGCGGTAATTAGAACAAATCTGAAAACATGAAACCTGCCAATACAATGTAGGTAAACACATTCTACAGGTTTGAAAAAAGTCTCTTATTCAATGGAATTAATATTATAATAGATTTAATTTTTTCTCTGTATTTCTCAATCATAAGATACCTAATCTAAGCATTTCTAACAAAGTGCTATAACACTTCGTTCAAATTGCAACAAATGAGCATATTTATTATCAAATTTTCTTAAATGGTAAACGTACCTACATTTCATACATGTAACACCCTTCACAACAGTTTTACAGAATAAGTTAAAACACAATTGTCATAAACAAATATAAAAACATAGTATTCACTAGTCAGTGTTCTATTGCTAATGCCACCTTGTACTTCCTTTGCTTAAGACTTAAATACTTGTTTTACTAAGTTTATTAGAACTTGATCGAATCTTGAACATGTTTATCCTTCTAGGAAATTCCGTTCAATCAACGACAAAGCATTTCAACGACATGTCTCCACGACAGCCGCCTACTTTCAGCAGTGTCACATGTATGTACTTTCGTCTACTGTAAAACCGCCTACTGTCAGCAGTGTCACATGTATGTACTTTCGTCTACTGGTAGAGTATGTTGATCTGTGGCTGTATAAGTTTCGACACGTTAGTGTTACCGAATGTTTTTACTTTCGTCTACTGGTAGAGTATAAGCACTTCCAAATGTATGTACTTTCGTCTACTGGTAGACTTAAAGCACTTCCGAATGTATGTACTTTCGTCTACTGGTAGAGTATGTTGATATACTTCTGTATAAGTTTCGACATGTTAGTATTAGGTATCTGGTATAATTACTCTAGTTAACTGCTGTAGATCGTTGTCCTAATAAAAGTCGTAGTTGATAGTGAAGATAAACGCATTTTATTGTTCGTATTTTCTCCGTTAAGCAAATGGTCACTTCAAACACATAAAGATATTTGCGGACAGTTTCTATCCTGTTTCTATCCTGTTGGTGTGGCTGAAATGTTCACTTTGGTAAGCCATGTAGCCATGTCAACTAGCAGAAACAGGCTTTGATGATATTTGGATATATATTTAGATATATTTAGTATTTGATGATATANATTAAAAATGCACGAATAAAAAAACCTAGATCTGAAAGCGATATAAGTTACCATAACAAAAACAAACATAATCATATTGATAATAGTCTGTTAGAATCCACTGTAAATGTGGAAACGGATTTTAAAAATGCTGCTCGAACTCACATTGACTTTACGATGGAAACTGTTTTAAATGAAACTCAGGACGATTCTTCAGTCTCACAAGATGTTTGCAGACATTGAGAACAATTTTTTCCTACGACACAGATGGATTATTCTGACTGCATCTCAATGAACAAGAAAGGAGCAGTTGGAGATGAGTATTTAGATACTGAAAGCTTTGTTGAACCAGAAGAAGTGGACACACATACTTTATTTAAAGATCATGTTTGTTTGGACTGTCTAACTCAGGAACAACTTGATAAACTTGGTATACGGATTGTGGACGTTGATGATACAACTGTAACATATGAGAACTTGCCGAATCGGTTCTCAAACCCAATGTTAGAGAAGTGTAGCAACATTCGAGATGCCGATACAAATTCCGAAGAGGCTACATTAGAACTCCAAAAAAGATGCACTATAGCTAAGGCAAAAGGCACAGTCTTAGCATGGTCTCATTATCGAGGCTAAGAAGCGTCTAACATAGAGAATGAATCGTGTAAAATGTCATATCACAATTGTGCAGCTAATAGAAAAACTTCGTATGATACATTAAAATATGTTAAAACCGAAGAAACCGGGAGTAAAAACAAATATCACACATGCAAGGATGAAAGAATATGGAAAAGAAAGAGGAAACTAGCGCGTCAAGAACGTCTAAATCTAGTTGATCCCATTGATGCCTAGCGTCTAGAAAAAAAGGCCTTGGCAAACAGAGTAGACCCAGATGAGACTCCGCATGATGCTCCGTCTCATCAGGGTCTGCGCTGTTTGCTTAAAGGAATTTCTGTAAGAAATATTCTAAATATAGAAATAAATATACTAGACATCCCTAATTTTGGAAATAAGGATGAGTGAGTCCACTTGGCATAAATGGTTTAAGAACATTAACTAATATATCGCATTGTTTTTGTATTTTTTTTTAATTTTAAAACATATTTCCGCGTCATTATAATAAAGCTTTGACACCGAAAAGGGTTTACATTTTAAAGCAGCGTTGAACAGTCAAAGATACAGGGTTTTAGTGAGATTGGGTGGCAAATTGTAAGTACAGCAAGCAAGTTGATGATTTTTGAATATTTTATACGGAAACACATATAGCAACTATTCTTATATTTTTATTTTCCCGAGTTCATCAGGAAATACCAGTATTTTGAAATTGGCAATTCATTATTCCACAAATGTTCAAAGCTGACCCGCTGCTATTTATTTTTCCCGAGTGAATACAATAAATGAAACGGAGCGTCAAAAATGTCGGGCTCCAAATTTTTGAAGTGACGTATCTATTTAGACTGCGTTGCAGTTAGTTTTTCAAATATCGTACGCCATATCCTCCATATCTGATTCCGCATATACCAATCAATGATAAGTGTTTTTTACAGACGATGTTGTACAAGCACCATATTGACAGGATGTTTGAAGGCCTAACATGGATTGTAAATACGCTTTTAAGGCGAACATGTTAATGCTAGGATTACACTTGCGTCGTAACCCGCTAAGCAACGCGGATATCTCTTGGAATTAAAGTGAACTTGGAAAGAAAGAGACACATTGTCGGATACGTTGAATACAAATAGGGATAATTGTGCAATTTGTCGCTGGGAGTTCATAGNTCTCTTGGAATTAAAGTGTACTTGGAAAGAAAGAGACACATTGTCGGATACGTTGAATACAAATAGGGATAGTTGTGCAATTTGTCGCTGGGAGTTCATAGGGGAACTCGTTCACCTGCAAGAAACTTAAATTAGAAAGAATGTGTATGAATATCCGAAATCCATAATAATCTATACTATAAAAACAAATGTTAACCTTGAAACAATTGATTATTATTCTTCATTCAAACTGTTTAAAATGACCATATCCACTCATTTGCTGTCAAGCAGATCGTATTGGCTTTCTGAAGCGTTTTATGCCGTATGTATGCAAATAATGACGTGATTTAATAGTTTGTTAATGTTTATAAACCTGGCAAAGATAAGTGACATGTCATTTTACATACATTAATATGCATTCTATTGTTTAACTTTGAGATTTATTTCATCCAATTTTCAAGTTATCTGTATTATTGTTATCTTAGAAGAAGCTGTACAACATGTAAAGGAAATGACCACTTTACAACAAATATACAAAAAACGAGCAGGTTTTTCAACAATCCGGATTTGTCGTTTCTTAAGCGACCATAGTTTATTCGTTAATGTAGAGTAAGGCATACCACCCACGCATTGTTAGATTAACAGAGATAAGAAGGCATAGCAACAAACGCTTAGCACACAAATAAGAAGGGGAACAACCCGCTAACATATTAAGCTTCAGTTTTACTTGGGTTCAGGGGAATACTCCAATTACATTTCAAAATGCAACATCCTCTGTTGATCAGGCTTAAATAACACTAACATACGCAAATGCAGTATAAAACATTCACCTTCAAATTCACGTAGTTATCGGTCGTGAAATATAATTAATGTATAGCGAAAATATGTAGATGAAAAGACACACCATGGCTTCATGTCGACTGATATCAATTCACTCTGCACAGTCATCATTTGATCCTTGCTATGCAGAAGTGCAATTCTCCGCCAACAAGCACATACACTTATAAATGCGAGGATCTGTTCACTCATATCCAGGGCGGATTTTTTATGTAACACACAACAATATAACGAAAGTTATATAATCTACAAAATAAATTATCTACGCGACGCCATTAAAATGAAATAACATATTTATAGTAATACAGTGTAATTATATGTTAAAAGCATGACTTGTGTACACTTGAAGACTCTCAGTTCTAACTACTGAATATCATCAATTAAGTGTGCATGTAGATAGGCCAATTAGTTTAGTTTAAACCTATTTATTATAGCTCGATTGCATCGAAAGCCGTTGGCTTATATGAACGCTCTCGAGTCCGTTTCCTAGGACTATAACCCGTACTTGGTGTCTTTTGGGGTGATCAAAGCAACGCTCCCAGTGGGGTTCGAACCCATGACCTCCCGATCGCTGGACGGACACCATCTCCACTACGCCAATTGCATCATTTACTTCTGTGTACATTCATAAAAATGCGCGAACATCAAGATACTATACAGATATACGTTTACCAATATTATATTTTCTCCGATTTTCGTCATATCCGGACCTCTGATAAGTACGCAATTGACGATACAATAGGAAATGCAAAGTTTATTTCGTGTCACCAACAAAAAAGGTTTATGTTTCATAAAGCTGTCTACTAAATGAAAACAATGGAAAGTTCGTTTTGGTTGATACAGTGACATCTAAATAGACAAAAAGAATATCAGTATGTTTGAGTCAGGCTATACATGTAGAATGCAAAAAGCATAACTATTACACTTTCACGAAACCATACACACACAAACGTACATGGTGTCACAAGTGTAGAATATGAGTTTAGGTTGACGCACAATAACAATTGACGATAACGGCATCTTTATGTGTATGTTATATATAGTATACATACTTTATCGGTTTAATATATCGAATGATGATACATTGAATTTGTGTTCATGCCATATTCGTACGTTTTATTTATAAACTGAATAGTGTTTATTTAACTATTTAAACTAGTGTGTACGTTGTATTTTTGCCTTATTACAATGAAGAAAGTGAAGTAACTGAAAACATTCTATGTTATACAGTCTGAAGAGTTATCGTGTGCCTAAGAATTCACACGCGTGTATCAAAGGAGTATACCTTGATAAATACAAGTTGAACCAATTAATGGTTAAACCTTATGTACTTTGTGACATTTCATTTGATACGCTCCACTTACGCAACTTTTCAAGCTTCCGGTGACATGATTTGCATCCCAGTTCCCTACTGCAAGGCAGCAACAGATGGGGGAGCATTTGTTAGGTATGTAAAACTATCGATCCAACAGAAAACAAACGTTCGAATAATGGTAAGGTTAAAATATTTTGACGGAATTAAATACGCTTTATGGTTAATATCATTATGAATAATAAACGTGTAAATGTAATGTCACTGCAACGTAGAAAGCTATACCGTGTAGAGTGCCAAACATAGTTTTCAGTTTAGTTTAACCTAAGGTTGTCGTTGTCCGCTTCCCTAAGGTCTTAGTGTAGACGAACTTAACTAACCAGAATTCAACAAGTGGCTTATATATATATATATATATATATATATTTATATATTAAATATAGTACATGTTTATACTTAAATGGCATTTAATTCTGGCGTAAGTTTAAATACAAACAATGCATATATTTGTTTTACTGTATGAACTTTATGATTTAATTAAAAGCAACATTTGTACCACAGAAATTATATATGTAAAAGTGATACCTCAACAATAACTACCGTTCAATACTTATCCGCAGATTGTGTCTCCTTCGCTGCTCATACTGACCTTATCCAGATGTAGATATACTCGTCAAGGGTCTCAAGTGCCTGAGAGTGAACCCAGATCTAGGGGGGTCCGGGNGAAATTTTTTGGATCCTAGATCGTCTGTGGTGCGTTTTGGGGCTATTTTCTGAGCAAAATTAAGGCTATTTTTTCTGAAATTAGCCCTTTTTTTGCTTGAAAACTTACCATTTTGAAAAATATTTCAGTACAAAATATAATAAAGACAGACAGAACATGTCATTTTTAATGAAACATAATTCTTCGCCGGTGAGCCACTTGCTGACATTTTGCAACCGCTTTTTTTACATAGACACCGGTGACGTAGTTTCCGGTACATGTGGTATTTAGGTTAGAAACCACACAAAAAGCCCGCCCGTCTCGGTAGTAATTATACGACATTTTATGAAATCCAATCATTACTTTTTTCATTTTTTTTTAAGAAATGCGTGAGAAATAACTAAGTCAGCGTAAGACCGTTAATGCATGCCAAAAACCATGAGACTCACTGCGAAACCGTGAGACTTGACAGGTATGGATATAGTATTAACATTACTTTCAGAATAAAAATGTATCACAAAGCTGTCAATTATATGGCTCACCAGTTTTGCAAAAGTTATCTTAATTACATTTTATATGTTCACACTAAATTAATTGTACAGAGCATCGTCGATAATACATGAAGGTGACTATAAAAGTACACAATGAACAGACATTGCTATGTGAATTTGATAGCGAAACACATATTAAAATGTTTACGGACAGTGGTCACGGGACAAACATGTGCATTATTGTGTGACGTCACTAAAATGGGGACGTCACAGCTCGTTCTCATCTTGTTCGTTTATCTGGTATATGCATGTATGCTGGTGTAATATGGATATAGCTTTGAAATATTATCTCCACTTGGAATTGATTGTGAGAGCATGGTATACCTAATACAGTTTATAGAAAGTATTTAAACTGTTTGCCAATGTGACGTTCATTTAACAAAAAATATAATTTTGATTTAAACTTCCAATGTTCGCTCAAATTAAAAAAACAAACAATATTCATAACGTTATGTTTATTTGTATTTGTTATATTACACAGGGAAAATATTACGGCAGGTGGCAATTAGTATATAAGCTCCGAGCGAATGCATAAATGTCTCATAGTGTATGTTATATAGTTACCAAAAGTAACACACTCAATATAAACGTCTTAATAGGATTTTCACTTTTTAAAATTTGTCATCAAGGTTCTTCGTTAATCCATATTAACGGACTCCCAGATCCTTTTATATTTTTTGCTCTGGTGGCTCTGGGAGTCCATATGCATCCCTTCATAAACATGGGTGCAGTTCAGCGCAGCGAATCCTTGCGCTTCACTAAACAGACGTCGTTGGAGACAAATTTAGGAAAATAATGAATAAACTTCATAAACATGTTAAATTTACCTGAATGGCAACCTACGGATGTTATCCTTTGAATGCACCTAAAAAAACACGACGATGTTTCAACACACTTTTCTCGCTGACATTTTTATGTTTAAATTTAAAACAGTGTATTCTTTATCGAATACCTCGACATCGTTATCGACCTAGGCCACATTACATAACCCGTCGTGCATAGTTTGGCGTACTGCGACCTAACCGATATTGGGTCAGTTTCCAATATGGCGGATACAGCGTACGAAATAAAAAACGAAGTCAATAAAAAGCAATTATTTCTTGCTTTAATGGTACCATTTGGATGAGTTTGTGGTTTAGACAGGTAAACTTTGATAAGTTCTTGCAGTTTCAATGTTCCTTAACCCTAGCATTGTTGATTGAATTTTACACCCACTGACAAGAGACGGCGCATTGCAACTCTAAGCAACCCTTTGGGTTGTACAGCTGAGAGTTGAATTATTGCAACTAGGTACTTTGTTAATGATCTAGTAAATTTAAGAATAACCCAATAGTGTAAAAGATACACAGCACGTTGTACCGCGTCTAGATTTGCTATGATGCGTAGATGGCGTTTGTGAAACAAAAACCTTCATTTGGATCAACTTTTTAAAATGGATATCATTTAATTTCAATGCGTAATAGCCGGTGCAATATAAGTTAAGGTATACAACTTTATATACTGCACACCTTGATATTAAGCAAAACATACCACGTTATTTAGGAATGAACAATCGACAAAAAAAATTATCACAAATAGATTACCCTGACATTATGTTTATATAACTTGCGTTGTATCCATTGTTTTGTCTTCCAGGTATGTTTTGTCTTCCAGGTATAAACTGTTACAGTTATATGATATAATTTACTTGGCATCGATGTGGCTTAACCTCGCCGGTTATGAAATGATCGTGTATCTAAAAAGTATCAACTCGAAAACTGTTTGACATATACGCTGTATTATTTATCGACGCGGGCCATAACCAAACGTAAATAGAACAGACACACACACTAAAATTCATGGCAAATAATAGATTCTCACAGATTAGGTCATAACTTAAGTTGTATTTTCTAACATTTACGGAATAAAATATTACAACATACATTTAGGCATGGTTTCGCATAGCTGTGAAGTAGTTAACGGTAATAATCAAACCTAACATATCCATTATAAAGTGTTTTCATCAACAGTGGTGTTAACAGTTTTGATTAAAATCGCATGTCGTCTATAATTAGAAAGATTAAAATGAAACCAACGTTGCATAAGGGAAATGTGTATATATGTTGACAGTTGAGAGAAGGCAAGGCTTCCATATTTTCAGTAAATTGTTTTCACTAATCGCTTTGTCAAAGAAATCAAATTATCCGACTAACACTCATCAGCCAATATACAATGCAATGAGTGCGTGCTGCGCTCTAAATATAGATGTGTGCATCATCGGGGTTTACTTTAGTAATGCTTTGTGATCGTTTTGATATTTGCAGATGAATTGGATTGGTGTCTCCGAGTGTGCATACAGAGATGCTATCAATACCAGCCGACATTACTATAAATTGATAGCGCAAATTAAGCTGATGTGTCAAAAAACTACTACAACACTGGGTTATATTCAGAAAGAATCTTGGGGAATTATTCAATTGTAGGTAAGGGAACATTCGAGGCGATGCGCAGCGGAGGTCAATATGTTTTTTTTTTCTGTGGTGAATTTCAGATCATATTTAATTGTTCTCTAGGCAATAATTATGTGACTTTAAATGTATTTAAAGTGCATTTTTCGTAACAACAATGGAATGCGCGCAATTGTATTTGTTGATGATGTCATATATTTGCTTTAGTTCCAGGAAATATACGACGTCTGAGTCCTGACAATGCATCAAGTCTGTCTCTTTCAGTTCACAATATTATACTTATGACGATTCTCTTGATTTTTTTCTGTTGATCTTTTTGAAGTTTATGGTTTTTTAAACAGCACATTCTTATATGTTAAATATAAACACACATACCGTCTGTGGTACAAATGTTAAAGACATATATCTTCCTATTCATAAAATGTTGTTTAATAATACTTAATTTTCGTCTTTTTTATGTTACGTAAAACAAAAACTCCCATACAATGAATACAGAGTGATGACTACCGTCCGTGAAGAAATTTTGTTACGTATAAGATAAATATAGACTCAATAAAAAGCACCACATCATGAAGTTTCAAAACAATATCTACTGAACATTTTCTGACCAATATCGCCTACTTACATTATAGTCGATATGTTTAAACGAGACATACATTTATATTGGATATTACGTCCCCTAGACGGTATTGGCAAATGCAAGCGCGGTTAGTGAATTCATAACAAAATGAAACATTTCTGTTGAATTACCAATGAAAATCTTGCATCGAATCAATTCATTATTATGATTGGACATACCAACTATTGCATCAGCCTGCATGGGTGAACGAACACTATAGAGAGGACAGAGTTTCCATAAAAAAGTAAATGTTTGTTATATGAAAAGGGACACAATTAATTGATCTATACTACATTAATTTTCAATTAAGTAGCACTTTACGAATTATCCTGATATTATCGTGACAGCGATTTATTATTGAAGTACAATGATATGAGATATGCCTTAGGACATTTTTTTTTAAATAATAAATGCCATGAAACATGTTCGATTTGAAATGTTAAGACACTTAGAGTTTTTGTTTCACATATTTATGATGATTATCATTCTTGGTAATGAAGAAGAAACAGCCAACGGCGCCGAAAACTTATGATGAAAACAAAAGGTCTAGAAATAAACCTATCTTATTAAACTCACTCGAGTCTAACACCGTGGGGGCACCTTTTTAAATATTTACTTAGAAATACGACTAACTTGTAGATAATTCGAGCTCGTTTATCGATCTTTTCAAATTAAACCAAACGAGTACTAACTACAATTTTTCTTTTATAAAAAAAATATCATGGCATCATATAGTTTGATATATAGATCACCGTCGTACAATTCAGGGATAAGCCGCATTACTGGTTTTAAAATCCGAATCGAACAGCTTCATTGTGTTTATCCATCTTTAGCTACACAAAATATTTCGTCTTATAATTGCAAAAAGAACTACAAATCTTACAGCCAATTGAACTTGTACGTTACACTTTATTATTATCATTAATTAGTGTTGTCAATAACATCTTGTCGTTTGTTCAATGTGTATGTGAATTCAATCTCGTCATTTGTTCCATGTGTGTGGTCGCTCAAATATCGTCGTATCTTCTGTTTGTGTTGTAAATCTAATCGTATCATTTTATTATGTAACGCCTATCAAATATCGTCTTAAGTTCACCCCATCTCGTCGCCAGTTGAATTTGTAATGTCCGTTGCAGGTGAATCAATTGTGGCTACTTCAATGCGCTGTGTTGCTTTGTTCGAGGGTGTCCAGGTTTTAAGATTATTCAAGGCGGTCGGTGGTGTTGCATATTTGTTCCGGTAAACAGCTAATACCTGTTCAATAAAAAATATAGGAATAATGAAAAATCAATTATGTTCTCTAGACAAATGCTTTTACAATAGTAAAATGAATTTTCATACATTACTTAGTTATTGGTCTCCTTTATTTAGTGCAGTGGTACCTTTGGGAGGAATATCAAGATCTTCAAGACGAGAGTTCCGATGAAAAGGCACACGGAGGTTGATAAATCAAATGCTTTTTTAATGGTATATTGAATATTCATAAATAACTTAGTCATTGGTGTCCTTTATTGAGTGCAGTGGTACCTTTGGGAGGAATATCAAGATCTCCGAGACGAGAGTTCCGAGGAAAAGGCACACGGAAGTGACTCCATTAAGTTCAATCGGCTTGTCCTTAAGGATCAGCGACAGAAACAGTCCCACGGCACTCAGAATGACAACGTTGTACAAACATATACCGATCGTCTTAGAATTGGTTAGGCCGTCTATGTGTACCTTATGCGTATAGATACAAAGTTCTTATTGTAAGAATACGATAAAATCATACGATTTTTGGATATCTGAATGTGCATGCACGTGTTTTAAAAATTAACCTGTTGAACTGATCAATTAAATATCACATCGAGGGAATATCGTTTTATTTTCCATTGAATATTTACAAACAGTGAATTTCAAAGATGTTAACACTGTTGTTGTAAAACAGTGTAGGGGAG
This sequence comes from Dreissena rostriformis, assembly GCA_007657795.1. NCBI lineage: Eukaryota > Metazoa > Mollusca > Bivalvia > Myida > Dreissenidae > Dreissena > Dreissena rostriformis. The sequence goes on along the minus strand of VMBQ01006724.1, from coordinate 873 downwards.
AAGGTAAGAACAGGGGACACTAGAGAGCGCATCAAAATAAATGCTGTTTTCCCATATACATTTATTTAGTAGCATGGTAATGCTGAATGGTGTAATTATTAAATGAACTTATAGTTACACCCGAAAAAAACATACAATTTCGAAAAGGTAATCTGTTAACAGTGTCATGTGAAAAACGTAATCAATGGAACCATGCAATTGTTGACAAAAGTCACGTACTTTTCTGGTTTTCCAGGCCAAGAAAGCGCCGATAGCAATAAGAGCACCATTCACTATGTGAAGGGTCCAGTCGAAATAGTTGGAGTGGTCAGAGACACAAACAAGGTATCACGTTACCACCTTGTCCTAAATAACAATATGCAAAGATTTGTCACAAACAAAAAACAAAAAAGAGACATGTTATTCCACTTATTAAATTATATTTTTTTGAAACAACTATGAACATTGTTTTTTTTTGTATATACCAAACTTATACATACATTCTCTGTCTTCAGTTTCTGGTCCGTCACTCGATGCGGTGAGGATATCTCCCACACTATCAGTACAAGTGTTTTTATGGTAACGAGTATACCGATGATAACCAGTAGATGTTTGTCCCTAATGGACTAAAAAAGGCATAAACAACTATGCAGTATTTATAAATATGCATACGAATTTACCATAGATATAATATGATATATAGTTATATTGTGTATATCAAATTGTGTCATTACAGGATTTTGCTGGAAATAATACACACACTTTACATAATGTAAATCCTTAAACAATCGTAATTTGTAAAATAAATAAGATACCGTAATTTAACATACCATCTTCCGTTACATGTTTTTATTTATGGAAATTCTGTAGACCCTCCATGTCTTGGAAAGCATG